>JACXGI010008452.1:11443-33532 GCA_016801175.1 Esox masquinongy | reverse complement strand
GTGTGTGTGTGTGTGTGTGTGTGTGTGTGTGTGTGTGTGTGTGTGTGTGTGTGTGTGTGTGTGTGTGAGTAATTGTGGACGTAAGGGTTTGTTTGTGAGTGTTTAATCTCTGGTCCATCCATGGACACCGCTGTTTAGAAACGGACAGATCTCAGGGCTGTAAGAGATCTCAGGGCTGTACAGCATCTCAGGGCTGTAAGAGAGGAGGTAAAAGACAGACAGAGAGGGGAAACCCGAACAAAGGGAACGGGGGAGAAAGGGGGAGAGAAACCGATTAACAGAGCTAAGAGTGAGCTAGAATTAGATGGAGGGTAACAGTGAGGCACAGGTACAGAACTAATTCAGATGATAACGTTGGATAATGTATGGAGACAGACGGTCAGGGTCCAGACAGAGATGTGGAGCTCCAGTAGGACGTTCACATAGAAATGGGCTAAACTGAATGGAAATTCTTTACAAAGCCTTGATGCACAGATCCCAACTTGGTCATCCACCTTGCTGACCCTATTTGACCTTGCTGACCCTATTTGACCTTACACACCAGCGTTATGAGGGACATCTGACTTCACCGACGCAGACAATGACCAACGGACATCAAACGCCTACATTTCAAATCACCTTTGTGTGACATCATCAATTCCCAGTGATCACTGCCAAATTGGAAGTCCGACAGACTGTGTGCCTCTTATCAAGACGACCTAAAGATAGCTTGACAATCCTGGAAGACTGATTCTCTGAAGAGCATCCCTAACTCAGTTACTGTGGAGGCCTTGCTAGAAGAAAACAGAGACAGACAGACAGACACTAAGACAGACAGAGACAGAGACAGACGGACGGAGACAGACAAGGCGATAGAGAACCTGAGAGACACAGAAAGAAACAAACAGACAGCCAAAAAGAGATACAGACAGAAAAAGAGAGAAAGACAGAGACTGATAGACAGAGAGACAGACAGAGAAAGAAAGGTCTTTATACCCTCTCCTAGCAACAGGACTTTCCCCAAAGTCCTAAAACTAAAATACACTGGTTTCCCATCACTGTGACATTCCTTCGTATTAATCTGACCTTCAACATGCACACAGTGTGAATCAGCCCTCTGCCTCCAGTCTCCTGCTGCCGACAAGCAGTGGAAAAGGCTTTGATCTGGTCAACAAAATACAGTCTACAACACTATGAAAGGAGTCCAGTCAAAATGGTGGGCGACCGTGGCGCTTTTTTATTGAAAAGAGCAACCTCGTTCCTCAGTTTGCGTCAGCGTAGTAGCTCTAATCAGGGCCGTGGGCAGGAACCTGGGGCCCCCTGGAAAGATATATGCCCGGGGGCCCTCACTTGTAGACAACATTGACATTATTACAATCATTGGGCCCTGCCAAGCCATGGGCCCCGTGAATCATACCCGCCTTTACCCGCGTTGGCTACGGCCCTGGCTTATAACAGCTGACATGTTTGCAGCAGTACTGTATCCTATGGGGGGGGGTCTGAGTTTAAAGTGCAGTACCTCATGTTCTCCAGGAGGAGGCAGAAACAAACCTGTAACACACATTTGACGCCGCAGTTCGACCAACTCTCACTTTCGGCTTCCGTCGTGACCAAAACAGTCAAGTACACACGTGTGGGATGGGGGGGGGCTTTCACCAACACCTGCATATCTGACCCATAGGTGAGATGGGTGTCTGTCCAATGTCCGCCAACTCCATTTGGAGCTCACACTTATGTGGGACACCACAACATTCCCCTGACAGCCGGCCATCAACTGAAGTAGCCTACAACCCCAAAGGTATCCAGGGCGACCTCACCTTCTTAGTGTGAACAATGTATCCCTCATTCAGTGACCTAAAGTGTTGCTGCATTAGACAGACGCTCTCTCACGCTCACTCTCTACTCTCTCACACGCTCACACGCTCACACAAACCTTAACCCCAAACACCCTAACGTTTAACACGGACCTAACGCCGTGGTTTAAAATAGCCCTTTTGCTCACGGGGACCAAACAAAAATTACACATGGTAAAATTTTCCTTGTTTTGCCATCCTTTCCGTGCTATCCATGCAACCATTACGACCATCAGTTAGCATACTGAATTGGGAGCAGGGGAAGTCAGTCCAACCAGTGAATGGGGTCTTTCTTGAAAGAATTACCTAATTGTCCAACTTTAATCGAATTCATTAGAAGTGAATTCAGTAAGTTGGAGTAAAAGGGAAAGGCTCAGTGCATCATCATCTCGTCTGCCCTTATCAGTCAGAATGTGGAAAAATACTTACTATTGTTGTTGTTAGCAGAAACTAAAACAAAAGCCTTCCTTCCAAAGTGATGTCTGGTCATCTTCAGAATACGGCAGCTCACAGACCAACAGCACAAATGTTAACTCTCTCCTACTCTCTCTCCCTCCTTCTCTTTTACCCCCTCTCTCCTGTTATCTCCCAAAGGATGGAAGGGAAATGGAGGTCAGAGGAGGGGACTCTTCCTCGCAGCCTTCCCCACAGACATGGATATCGCTGAGGGGGAAACCGTGGCGATAACCAAGGGCTCTCTGAGGTGTTCCGTGCACCCACTGTGGTTTCAGCTGCAGTATTGTCAGGGTTAAGTTAGCAGCGCCAGCTTCCACTGTGTTTGAACCCACAGCCTCTCGTCGTACCATGATTACCAGATTAGCCTGATAAGCTAAAGTCTCTGCAATGGGAGGCTAATGACAGCGGTTACGCAACTCTGCGGTTTGTTTACCCAGCCTGCACTGGGGGGAGCTGGCACCCAGAGTGATGTGTTCTAATTAGACATTGATGAGGTCTGGTGGCTTTTCCTACAACTCTGAAGATATGCGGGGCACCTTCTAATAGTAAAGACGGCTCTTCTGTGGTCTCTGGGCCAGAGAGGTGCCTTACTGCTCCCGATTGTGTTTCTCAAAATGGACTCCTTTAGAGAGTTAAATGATCCCATTGACTTTGATGGGAGACTAGGTGGAAGACATTCAGTCTGTCACTGGGTGGGGCTAGAGAGAGTATATCACCAGTCTGATATCACCCGTCTATCAAGTCCTGTCAGATCAGTGGGAACAAGAGGATAGAAAAAAGGACTGCACCCATGTCTGTCATACGTGAGCCTTGACCTCCGCTGTCATAACTAACCTAGCTGTATCAGCCAGTCATCTGTTTCAGGTATTTTTTTTTAATTTAAAAAAAAAAAGAGCGCGAGCAGCACATCTGCTGTGTCATCATGTGTGACAAATCCATACAGTCAACCACATCTGCTGCTGTATTAGAGTCAGCCTGATCCTCTACACAGTCCACAGTGTCCAGTTACTTAGTCAAATATAATTACCACCAAATCCTAATGCCATCCTACAGAATAAGAGTTAAATTAGCTTCGAGCCAGAGTGTGGGCTAGGCTGGCCCATTACACTGATGGCAGCTGGCCCATAAAGTGTCAGTGATGGCGTTAAACCACAGACCATGGCTTCCATACGGTGACAATCTGGGTAGCTCTAATCCATAAAAGTCTCCATGTCATCATCGTATGCCAGGGCTAATTAGGCCGGCCGACCCACGCGCCCAAACAAGCTTGTTAAGGGAAGGAGCACATCGCTTTCTGTGTGTTAAAGACCCAGATTCACAGCACTTTACTAACCGCACAGTGGAGCACACAGGTGGCCCGGTGTTAACACACACACAGATCCACCACACACACCTTCAAACACACCACACACACCTTCAAACACACCACACACACCTTCAAACACACCACATAGTTTCATAGTCAGGCATTTGGGAAGGCATGGGTATAGAAGTGTGTGTGTGTGTGTGTGCGTCTGTGAGTGTGTGTGTGTGTGCGTCTGTGAGTGAGTGTGTGTGTGTCCTGGACACAGTGAGGTCGCTGAGGTCACCAGTTCCAAGCGTGCTGACTCTGGCCCACGTCTCTGGACAACAATCAACACCTTTATTCTGTCTGAACCCTACATTCAAAGACTGTGCTCTGACAACCCCCCCCCCCCAAAAAAAAAATCATAGTGGGATGAGATATGCCATTGTGCCAGAGAAAAACTCAGCAATCCAACCATCTTGGAAACATACTGATTAGTGTGAATTACGGAATTTGGAATATAATTCTGAATGATATTTTATGTAAAGTCCAAGACAGAAGTCTCATTCTCTGCCTGGTTTCCTGTTGTGGTTGATGTTTCATCGAGTGACATGACCACAACCAACCTACATCATTCAAGTGACTACAACTGGACCCAATCCATCAGCCTCTCGACTACACCGTCAGAAACCATAACCACCAACCGTACACAGGCTGGGAGGAGAAATGCTGGACCGAACACACCGACCACACCGACCATATGGTCCACACTTATCATACATTAACCAAACAACCAGCACAAATCGACCATGTTCCCTCTACCCAATCTGACTGGCTGTACTGGGCTGAGCTATGCAGCCCCACATTCCTGGCCTTCTCAGGAGCTGGGGCAAGGAGAGGGGGGAAGAGGGGAGGTTGGGAAACAAGTGGAGAGTGCAAGAGAATCTCACTTCCTTACTTGGAAGACAAGGCTACTGGCTAATGCTACTGATCCTGTAAACAGTGTGTGTGTGTGTGTGTGTGTGTGTGTGTGTGTGTGTGTGTGTGTGTATGTGTGTCGTGTGCTTGTGGTTGGCTTAGCACGGTGTGCAGAGGCTGGTTTTTCTCCTCCAATAAAACACAAAGAAAAATAGAGGAGACCTACATCACAGGGCTGAGTAACATGTTGACCAGGATTAAACACCTATGTCACAGGGTTAAGTAACATGTTGACCAGGATTAAAGACCTAGATCACAGGGTTAAGTAACATGTTGACCAGGATTAAAGACCTACATCACAGGGCTGAGTAAAATGTTGACCAGGATTAAAGACGTACATCACAGGGTTAAGTAACATGTTGACCAGGATTAAAGACCTACATCACAGGGCTGAGTAACATGTTGACCAGGATTAAAGACCTACATCACAAGGTTAAGTAACATGATGACCAGGATTAAAGACCTACATCACAGGGCTGAGTAAGAAGTTGATCAGGATTAAAGACCTACATCACAGGTCTGAGTAACAAGTTGATCAGGATTAAAGACCTACACACACACACACACAAACACACACACGCAGAGAGGGAGCCAGAGCTATAACTATGCTGTAAATAACCCTGAGCAAAGACAAAACAGGTACGTGGTTTAGCCACATGACTACAGAAAGGTTGATGTCCCCGGTAAAAAAGAAAATGAATGCAATTTCCTTTGTTAAAGACAAGAAGGCCGTGGACAGAAAGGCTAACATGTCATATGTCACTGACATAGAGACTGGCTTTTAAACATTTGACTGGCTAAGACATAAACCAGGGGAGCAGTAGAAACACACATATAAACACACAAACATACATCAAAACACATACACAAATCATAAGCAGACCCAGGAATTCTCACATGCCAAATGACCAGATTCCCTAAAGACAAAAATGGTAAAATAGTTTTAGAGAAATTCTCAGGCCTTTTGGCCTGTCTCATGCCATTTAAACACAATGTAGTCATCAGTATGTGAGTGTGTGAGAATACAAAAACCAGGCATGATTCTCATATGTTTGCCAGATGCCTGGTGTCGACCAGATCAGGATGTTATCCTATAACACACACTTATACAGAGAGAGAGAGAGAGAGAGAGAGAGAGAGAGAAATGAGTCAGGTGAAAATAGTCCATAAAAAACATTAGACTTCTTTGAGAAGTGACTATTGAACACTGGCTGACAAAACCCTCACTAAGAAGACCTTAAGGAATGAAACACACCAACACAATTCTATACCCATTCACAGGTACACACACACACACACACACACACTGTTTATAAGGTACACCCAGCAATTACTGGGTTGGACCCTTTTGCCTCCAGAACAGGCTGAATTCTTCAGGTCATGGATTGTACAAGGTGACAGAAACCTTCCACAGGGATGTTGGTCCATGATGATATGACGACATCACCCAGTTGGTTCTGGGCCACGGTGTATTCATGCTGTGAACGGTACATCTCATCCAGAAGCCCGGGGACTGAGTGTCTCGTCTCAACTCTGATGACACTCTTCATTGTGAACTCTGACCTTTCTACTAATCATTGTCAGGATCATTCCTCGTCGGCGTGTGTGTGTGTGCATGTGTCACCCTGAAATTGTCCTGCTGACACCACAACGCCCCGACGTTGCCAGGGTCAAAGATTAAGCGGTCAGCAAATTAGTGAACAACACTGCTAATCCACTAGCTCTGGGAGAGTGCCTTTCTGGAACACACACCAGCACACACACACACACACACACACACACAGACATACACACAGACAGTGTATATAAACACACACACAAATACATACACCAAAGTAAACACAGACACAAACACATTAAAATAGAATGAATGCTGTTTTCTTGGGAGGAATCTTGCGTTACAAGTCAGGAACATTTCTCCCTCCATCACCAAGGCACACCTGGTGTGGGCAATCTGATGGTTCCACAACAGGCATCCTTAGAGGTTTGAAGTCTGATTCAAATGGAATGTAAAGAAAATTAGGGTAGTGTGGGGAAGTAACTATTTGTTTGGACTCCCTCTGTTCCCAACTGCTTTATAGTACTTTACGGGTTACGGATCCAAACCAGCAGGAGTATCAGAGGAACCAACAAAAGAGAATCAAGTCCAAATGTTGGCTCCTGGTATTGTGTTACTGCAATCATTTATAGGTTCCCCTGTCCTTCGTTTTCACTGTCTGACCAAGGTGACGTGATGCAAATCTGATGCGATCTTTGGAGTTGGTGAGACCGCCTGTGTGATTTCACTTAAATCGACGAATGTAATGTGTGTTTATTGAGTTGACTTCAGCAAGGTGGTAAAGCTGTGCTGACTTCAGCAAGGTGGTAAAGCTGTGCTGACTTCAGCAAGGTGGTAAAGCTGTGCTGACTTCAGCAAGGTGGTTGACTCTACTTGTAACCCTCAGCAAAGTTTTTTTTTTTTTTTTAAGAGAGTTGAGTGAGACTGTCACGTTCTGGCAACCTGCCGTGCCAGCGAATCCAACGTCCTCTCTCCCTCACTTCATCACGAACAGCTGATTTCGTTAATTATTGCCAGCACCTGTTCTCCCTCGTCACGGACCCTATTTAAGGTTCAAGCGTCCGCAATGTATCATGTCGGCCTTTGTTTGGGTTTCTACCAAATGTAGCGTTGTCCGGTTTCCTGTTTTGGGGTTCTGTCCACAAACACAAACGGACCCAACAGAACCCTGGGAGAACAACACAGTTAGACCCAATGAAATTGTGAGAAAAAAAGCACTATCTGATACACTGGAAAGAATCGGCCAAAAACCCAAAGCAAATGAGAATGCCACACCGTCCTAAAACAGAATTCCTGACTGTGACTGACTCAAAGCTTGATTATGTGCAAACTTTGGAAGCCTGGCCATTGGCCGAAGACAGAATAAAGACTGTGCATACTGACCACAAAAAGAGGTGGAAACAGACCCGTGGTTCCTTGTGATTTATTTAATTGTATCTTTCTTAATTTTACATTTTCACTTAAATTAACAAACATTTACAATTCCAATAAAGTTCTTGAAAATTTTATTTAAAAAGACAGGAGCGAAAAGGTCGCCAGAGTACAATGCAAAACCCCAAATAACATTAAAGAGCCAGAGACTTTGAAAGAGAGAGAGAGAGAGACTGACAGAGACAGAAACAGAGAGACATTGACAGAGAGAGACACAGAGAGATATTGACAGAGAGAGACACAGAGAGTGAGATATTGACAGAGAGACACAGACACTGAATGAGACATAGACATTGACAGATTGAGAGAGAGACATTGACAGTGAAAGACAGGGACATTGACAGAGACAGGGACATTGATGGAGATACACTGAAAGAGGTAGAGACATTGACAGATAGAGAGAGAGACAGTAACATTGAGAGAAAGAGACAGAGAGACACAAACACAAAAAGTTGACAGAAACATTCACAGAGAGAGAGAGAGAAAGAGAGAGGGAGAAAGACAATGGCAGAAAGCAACAGTAACAGAGACAGGGGTGTTCTGAAAGGGTGTCCCCTCCTCCATTCCCCTCGGGGAACACTGTAACAGAGACAGTCTGTTTAGAGACAATTAAAGAACACATAACAGGGAACACTAACAGAGACACTTTGTTCAGAGACAACTAAAGAACATATAACGGAACATTGTAACAGAGACACTTTGCTCAGAGACAACTAAAGAACACATAACAGGGAACACTGTAACAGAGACAGTCTGTTCAGAGCCAACTAAAGAACACACATGACAGGGAACACTGTACCAGAGACAGTCTGTTCAGAGCCAACTAAAGAACACATGACAGGGAACACTGTAACAGAGACAGTCTGTTCAGAGACAACTAAAGAACACATAACGGAACATTGTAACAGATACACTTTGTTCAGAGACAACTAAAGAACACATAACGGAACATTGTAACAGAGACAGTCTGTTCAGAGACAACTAAAGAACACATAACAGGGAACACTGTAACAGAGACATTCTGTTCAGAGACAACTAAAGAACACATAACAGGGAACACTGTAACAGAGACATTCTGTTCAGAGACAACTAAAGAACACATAACGGAACATTGTAACAGAGACAGTCTGTTCAGAGACAACTAAAAAACACAGAACAGGGAACACTAACAGAGACAGTCTGTTCAGAGACAACTAAAGAACACACATGACAGGGAACACTGTAACAAAGACACTTTGTTCAGAGACAACTAAAGAACACATAACAGGGAACACTGTAACAGAGACATTCTGTTCAGAGACAACTAAAGAACACATAACAGGGAACACTGTAACAGAGACATTCTGTTCAGAGACAACTAAAGAATACATGACAGGGAACACTGTAACAGAGACAGTCTGTTCAGAGACAACTAAAGAACACACATGCCAGGGAACACTGTAACAGAGATAGTCTGCTCAGAGACAACTAGAAAAAACAAGTGTGGGATTAGTCTGCAGACAGAATGCTGAAGGTGTGCTTGTGTGTTTGTGTGTGTGTGTGTGTGTGTGTGTGTGTGTGTGTGTGCGTAACACTACTTTTTGGGCGGGTATTGTTCCACAGTAAAAGAAAACATTCCTCAACCATCCCACAGAAATGCAAAGCACGTCAATCTACACACATTGTTCCCATAAAGAAATGAGATGGTAAAACTGGACAGAGTTAAACACTTCTGTGTTCCCATCTTTGTTCCTTTCCGTTCTCAGAGTGTTGTGTTCCCAAACTCCGGCAGTGAGGTCTGTGTGACCCATTAAACACCAGTAAATTTAGGAGAGGCCTACGCGCTGACGCGCCTTCATCCGCATTGACGCGCCTTCATCCCCGGCGAGACTCTCAGCTTTAGACGTCCAATCATTCCAGCCGGCATTCACTGTTTTACTACCTTTGGGAAAATACTGGGGAGTTGTCAAAGACAGCCGGACAAAAAAGAAAGCCTTATTTACATCAGAACTTGGTGTGAAAGTGTGTGATCTATGGTGTTATTTTCCTAGTCAGCATCTACGCAAACGCGCTGTCCGTTAGAAACATCCCTGTTAGGCCTGCCAGCAGAATATTTATTAAAACATTTCTATGAAATGATCCTCAAATTAATGATCCTATCATCCTATGTATTAATTCATTTCATGAACTTAAAATCTAATGCGAATGAAGTGCACATTAAATACGATAAGTGTATACATCTTCCAAGTATACTCAAATTAAATGTTGATTTTCTTGCTTGGGAATATTCTATGTATAGTGTGGGATGTAAAGGTGAGACACATCTTCCTCTCCCCGTCTTGTGGGGGAGTCTAAGGAGCATGAGGGGGTGCTTGAGGAGAACAGCAGTATTCCTGACGTATGCTGTGTCGCTCTATGAACAAACAAGGTTTTCAGAAAGGGAGAGAAAAATCAAGAAAGAACGACAGAGACTCTCTCTCTGTGAGTTAATGCAGGCTCTGGAGAAGCTGTGTTGTGTCTCTGGCCAGTCTGCCTGTGTGAATCTACACTCCTGTACAGCAGAACGTAGAATGTGGACTAAAGGAAGAAGGAAGCCTCCCTTTCCTTGGCTTTTAAGATGACAAAGAGGAGAAGGGGCTGGGTCTGCTTCACTTTCCTCTCAGAAAGCTCTGGAATGTGATAAAATAGGGGCATGTGAGGGGTGTGTGTCTGTCAGGGAACCCCTAGACCAAATAATAACTAGTCGTGACTGTTTCCACACCTTCCTCTTCTACAACCACAACGTGTTTCTCAGTTTCTCCTTTCCCCATCTCTCTATTTTAGCTAAAAGTGGAGCAAAAATGTGTTTTGAACCAGACAGGAAGTATCCTATCTCCCCAACAGGAAGGAGGAGGACGTGTATTCAGGTCAGCCTGTGGTGCCTGGAGGTGATGTCAGACTGATACTCATGTTTACTTTCACTCATCACACCAGAATAAAGTCACTGACAACCGTTCTGTGCTGTTAGCTCCACCTGGTCTACAGACGTGAGCCGGTGTGTGGGAAGTGGAATCTGGAGGGATTTGACAGTAGAAAAATGTATCCAATTCATGAGACTTCCGGCTTCAACCGAGCGTATTTTGTATTGCTAAAGAGGGTAATATGAGAACATCATTAAGGCATTTTTTAAATCCTTGCAATTGACCGGGACGTGCCAAGAAACCACCAGAGCCCAAACATGCCTCTAAGGAACCATCTGGAAGATCAATTGAAAGACAAACAAAGAACCGCACTGAAGCCAACAAGGTAGTTAGGGAGAAACTCGGGAACAAACTAATGAGCTGATTGTTTGTATGTGCGGCAGTGTGCGTGTGTGCGTGCATGCGTGTGTGTGGGTGTGCATGCCCATGTATGTGTGCATACACTGTTCCATTTCCCATCCCAAACACCCAAGGGCCTCTTCTGTTCATGTAAGAAAAGAGTTAATTGTGACCTTGGATGGCATTTCCCTGATGCAGTTATCAGTGACATGTGACAGGGACTACATGAAAACCAGTGATAAGAAAAACCTTAAAGCGGTCTTGAAGCTGAGGAAAATTCACAGGGATGACAACAGACTGAGAGTGGGGGACAGAGAACTGGTAGGAGAAATACAAAAGAGAGACAATCTAAACATTCTTCTTAACGTCCTCTATTTCAAAATGACAGCAGATTGACTGGCAGTTACAGTAGCTGACCAGAAACAGACAGCTAGATCGAATCCATACGCCAGCAAGGTGAAAAATCAGTAGTTCTGTCCTTGAGCAAGACAGTTACCACTAATTGAACCCTGGGTGCCCAACTGGCAGCCCCTAGCACTAATGCAATTTGGAAGGGTTTGGTTATAAGCGGAGCGTGTGTTCAATCTGATAACTTCATGTAATCCTTTCATCGCTCCGAGACCCCCCAGACCCTCTCCTCGAAACAGTCCAGCTGATTACCATAAAAAAAGAATTAGCATACAAGCCTTTTCCTGACTCCCTTTGAAGGTTATCTACAGGTCAGGACGCCCAGTTCCTGTTTGTCTTTATCAGGCAGAACATGCTGTACCCCCATGCGTACAGTCCCCCATTACCCAGCATCCCACAGCCCCACGGATGACGGCCAACACTGTCCTCTGGCCTGCTCCTTCTGGAAGGATAGGGGGAAAGAGATACCAGAGTAACGAGAGACACTGATCTGGAATCAGTTCAAATGCCACATCTGTCTCCACACAGTAAAGGACCATACCTCCAGTCTCGATACTTTCAGTAAAGGACAATACTTCCAGTCTGTAGCTCAGGAAAGGACAATACTTCCAGTCTGTGGCTCAGTAAAGGACAATACTTCCTGTCTAGGACTACTGATGTTCCAGGGATTGAGATATACATTAAAAATACAGTCATACAGTAAGACACGCTTTGGTTGTTTCCTGCGTGCGACGGTCAAAACAGAGCCAGCGCAACAAAGGAGGTCAAGGTGGAGATGAATGAATGTAGTATCTGTTCCTTGACAATGTGAAGTGGCATGGGTGATGTGGGGGAGGGATTAGGAGGGGGGAAGTGGGTGGGGGTGAAGGGGGAGGGATGGTGGAAGACTGAAAACCACACTAACAGACCATTAAACAGGTAACAGTCTCCTTTTATATCCTATAGCCTGTATATAGAAGAAATGTAGAAGAATTTCTGATTTTCTGAACATCACTTTACCATCTGCAGTTGAAAGATAATTGTCAGGACCAGCAAAAAATCTTGCTCTTTTCTCCCTTTTTAAAACATCCACATCCATCTGATAACACCAGGTCCACATCAACACGCGCCGGTTCAACACCCTATGCTGTTCACTATCTTCATCTGCATCACTTCAGTGTCTACATTTTAACAGCCTGGTGGTTTGCTACAAAGACGTCAGAGTTAAGGTGTTCCTTCTACTTGAACTGTCAACTTGAAGACTTACCCCATCCAAGAGGTGTCACCCTTATGCTCAGTCAAGCATACATGCCCATAGATGTTTATCTCTGCCGTGTCTGATGCTGAAGGGAACTTAAATGTCTGATTCTCATGCACACCTAATGGCCGACTGAACACACCAATTATTCTGCTGAATTGTACTGAAAGACTTCCAGGCTACGGGATGGTAAGGAACCAAGCCATTGGAACACGACAGGGGAAAATGTCTCCCACAGAGTGGATGGGGGACCTAAGGGGGGAGGGGTGAGAGGAAGTCAGAGAGACCACTTTTGACCGTCTCTGCCTAAACCTGAACGCTAACCCTGTGCCACCGCCATGAGCTCATTGTCTTGTGTGACCCTGTGGCCTAGTTATGCATGTGTCTGTGTGCTTGCACATTAAGTTAAGCACCACAGACACGAGCACCACAGACAGAAACAGCTGTAAAAACAACTAAGAAAAACAACGTATATTACGCAGCTGTTCGGAGCCCGGCCCACCAAAACGTGTCTGAGGTTCCAGTCATTTCCGACCCGAGAGGCTTGACAACCCTCACGTTGAAAGGACAGATTTCAAGAGAGACATCAGAACATCTATCAACTGACCAACTGGAACAGAGTTTTTTCTCTCTCCCACAGTGAAAATGACCAGTTGTTTACAGTATGGGGATATTTCAAGTTTGCGAATCTGACCGGTGTGTCTAAAAGTTACTAGCCCTGACTTGCACATTGCCTAGATACATTATACAAGTAAAAGATTTTTGAAAAGGTTACATTACCCTAATGTCGGACAGGTTAAAGACTTACGAAATGTCAACTAGAAATACACAATATACCATAGATCAGCCAGTGATTTACTAACTGGCTAGAACAGAGAAGATTAGTTTATCTGGAACACTTGATAAATGTTTATTTAGAAGAGAACACGAGTACAACATAAGTCTAAAAATGAGGGCAAGGCAGGAGAGAGAGAACAAAAGTCTCTTATAACAAAAATAGAAATGGCTCATGACCAATGTGAATTTTGATTGTTGCCATGGAGATGTCCTGGGTTATTTCAGAGACAAGACACAAGCTAAGCAAATGTTCCCCTTTTAGGCCAGTTTAAACTTCCATCTGTCTGAGACACACACACACACACAAACACACAATTATACAAACACTGTTATGCATTCACTGAGTGGCCATGGAATCAAATAATAAAAGATTTCCAGTAGGGCTGGTTGATATGACCAAAAAATTATATTGCAATATATTCAAATTATATATAATATTTATGTACATATATTTCATTTTGTTAATGTCCTAGGATTCAACATTTAGTTTATTTACTACAAGATAAATGGGCTGCCAACATTTGACATCCCGAAAAAAGAAAACCCATCTTGACAGATCCAGTTAAGTACGTTTTCCCCGATATCATGATCACCAGTGGAGGAGTAGAGAAGGACGAATAACGGGGGGAGGGTGCTGTGACAAGAACCTAGTAGACAGAGTCATGACCCCAAGAACTGTAGACAGGGTCAAGACCCCAAGGACTGTAGACAGGGTCAAGACCCCAAGAACTGTAGACAGGGTCAAGACCCCAAGGACTGTAGAACCTAGTAAACAAGGTCATGACCCCAAATGTCTGTAGAACCTAGTAGACAGGGTCATGACCCCAGGGCCTGTACAGTCTAGTAGACAAGGTTATAATCCCAAGGACTGTAGAACCTAGTAGACAGGATCATGACCCCAAGGCCTACAGAACCTAGTAGACAAGGTCATGACCCCAAGGCCTGTATAGCCTAGTAGACAAGGTCATGACCCCAAGGCCAGTACAGCTAGGGAAGAAGACTAAAGAATTGACCTAGGTAACTCCCAGTCTCAAACCCACACTCCTGCAGTCACAGAAAACATTCTGGAACTAGTCACCTTCACAGTCCTTTCTCTCTTTCTGTTTCTCTCTCTCATATCCTTCCTTCACAGCCCTCTCTCTCTTTCTGTTTCTCTCTCTCATATCCTTCCTTCACAGGCCCATTGTCTTTTTCTTTCTCTTTAAGCCTGGCCAGACAGGGCCTCAGGATGTTCTTTCTTCTAACCTTTTCTCCCTCCCCAACTCCCTCCATCTCTACTCCCTCTATTCCCTCCCTCCTACCTCAAGCACCCCTTCCATCAACCTCCCCTCACCTCCCACACCTTACCTCCCCACACCGTACTTCTCTTGGTCCTTATGTGGAGGATACCAGGAGTATGGGATCCTATGGATAAGGCCAACTGTATATATATAGAACCATTTTAAAGGCTTCTGTCAGATAAATGACAAAGATTTTTTTAAAAAAATATATATATATAATCATGTAAATCTATGTAATACTAAAGACAATATGAGTGTATTTTACAGAGTCAAAGTTGTGGGAGGAGACAGAGAAACTGTAGATGTTTTCAACGATGCCATGCTAAATCAGACTGAGCCTTTCCTAATGGGAGTCTTAACCCAGGCAGGATACAGGGGTTTCACTGTGATTGTCCACTACCTAATCCTTTCCCTGCCTGGGCACAAAGCAGGAACACACACAGAGGACAAACGTGACATGACCCAGGATTCAGAGTAGAGGGGCATTACATCAGGACTGGCCCACCCTGGAACATCTACGTCAATGCACACACACATTCTTCCAAACGAAGGCACTTTTGGAATACAGGAGTTCAATATCGGACAGGGGGCTCTCCCAGAGTGCACTGCTTTGTTGGTGGCCAGTCACAATGGCAACAGCAGGTTCAGCTGTCCCCTCTAGGGAGGGCAACCCATCAGACCAGGTTAGTCATTCATCAGGCTGAGACATTCAGCTGGTAATCACCACAAGAATAACCAGGAGCCTAAATCACAGAAACTCCCGAGGAGACCGAGACAATCCCATTTTATTATGAGTTTTTACCAAACCCGACACTCCAGGCTCAACCACATGCTGTGCCTGGGATGAGGATACTGCAGCCCTTTGGGAAATACATTTACATCCCAAAATAATATCAGCACTGTTCATGGGAAGAGTTCAAGTTCCATAAAGATTCAGAAATGGCATCTTCTCAACTCACATTCTTTATTTGAAAACAAACACAAGGACACATACACACACACACACACACACACACACACACACACACACACACACACACACACACAATGTAGCAAAAGATAAGATACAGTCATAACTGTTGCTTCCTCCATGTTGGCATTCCTTTTATATTCCCTTGGGAAGACCTTGGAAGCGGAAGGTAAACTCACTGAGGAGTTAATCTTCATATCCCACCACTTTCCCAATCCCCTTTCCCAATTCGACACATATCTTTTCAAACAAGAAATCTAAGAATCTGTTCTACCTCCGCCTCCTTTTGAGACTAAACAGGCCGCAAAGAGAGAGAAGATTGATTTACTGGCTGTTAAGAAATAGGAAGATAAGCTATCCTTAAAAAGCTCATTTTTTGAAGAGTTCAAATACCAATATACCAACTTTGGATAAACTTGAATATAGGTGGGATCTCTGACACATACGCAGGTGGCAGCATGGGCCTCCAGATTGCAGGCCTGCAGTACGTGGCCTCCAGAATGCGGGCCTGCAGGACATGGCCTCCAGACTGCGGGCCTGCAGTATGTGGCCTCCAGTTTGCGGGCCTGCAGTATGTGGCCTCCAGTTTGCGGGCCTGCAGTATGTGGCCTCCAGATTGCGGGCCTGCAGGACATGGCCTCCAGATTGCGGGCCTGCAGTACGTGGCCTCCAGATTGCGGGCCTGCAGTCCGTGGCCTCCAGATTGCGGGCCTGCAGTATGTGGCCTCCAGACTGTGGGCCTGCAGTACGTGGCCTCCAGATTGCAGGCCTGCAGCACGTGGCCTCCAGATTGCAGGCCTACAGTCAGGGTTATGGTTAAGGGTTAAGTCCAGGTATTGCTGTTTCAGCAGGCCGGCTGGTTGGAGAAGGAGGTGCCCTCTGTATCCATAAGCATTCATACTTTTAGAGGCCAGTGATATATTTGGATCTTTGATATTTGGATCAAAATAATGTGATTTAAAATATGCGCATGTCAGAATTTGTGTCATGTTGGTGTGTGCCTCTGTGTGTGCGTGTGTGCGTGCGTGCGTGTGTGTGTATGTGTCTGCATATATGTGTTGAGAGAAACTTCAAACAAGAGGCTTGTGACTAGCTAGGCCATTTCCCTCTCAAAAACTCAGAGAGCCACAAAAACACGCTAACACACACACACATCGAAAAATGGCTGCATGAGTACATCTAAGCCACAGAGCCGCATCTCATGACACTCATTAACCTAAAAACAGGACAGATGTTGACAGTGAAAGACAAATCTGTAGTTCACATTTCAGGCCATGAGGACCTTTCTATACCTCAAATCAGTGTCCTAGATAGGGAATTGATTTGGAAGTTCTTGGCGTTCCTCACAGATCAACAGGCACGCCAAGAGAACATCTGCTGGGATCACATGCTGCCAACACAGGGCCCACTGGCGGGTCAGAACACCACGCCAATCCAGACCGCAGATCCAGACGAGCAGAACATGTTGCAACTTTTCATGCACCACCTCTCTCATTCTCTCTTCCCATAGAGTCATCCAATGAACAAAAGGATCTGTTCTTAGAAAACACACGGTACTCTGCCAAACGTTTTTTTTTTTCATCTCACCCACGTTCACTTCTCTTGCCCTTCTCTTTTGCTCACTCCTCTCCCTGTTTCTTCCCACACGTTCTTCCCCTCTACTCAGACCTCTCACCCTCTCTGGGGAGGATGGCTCTGTCCACACAGCACAGCTCCTACTGTCCCAACTCAAATACCATTCACAGACACCCCCGTTAGCAGCGTATAATCCTACGTGGTTATTTGTGGTTTCACGGATCGTTCGCTTAACTGGCAGGAACATCAGTGACAACTTCCGCTTTTACAGCACAGGCATGTCCTCCCCTTTTCCACCCCCTCCCTCTAATGTTTTCTTCCCCATTCATCATATTATCTCAGTTGCAGATCGTTAACCCGCCAGTGGGTGTGTGATGAGGCCAGAGCCAGCCAGCAGTAGTGTTTCTGGAAAGTTCTTCAAAAGTAGGGAATAAGAAAACAACAAGAAATCTGTCAAGAATGTCCTTTACTTCTCTTGTTGGCGTAATACTCCCAATCCCAACGGATATTCGGTCAAATGCAATGAAGGAGACTTGTGTTGTGTGACTGTAAAAGCTCCTGTTCTGGTACACAGTGAAAACCAGTTTGAAAGAATATTTTGTTAACAGTATTGAGAAACATTTTCTAATCTTTTTTTTTCAATTCAGCTCTTCTGACTTTTTCTAAAGCCCTCTGATTTCTAGAATGATACCTAAGACAACTTCCAGGAATATTTTTGGGAAAAGTGCCCATGTGTTAATAGGGACTTCTTTTGAATATAGTATACAATACTTTAGACACAAATCATCTCCTTGGTCTCTGTCCCCAACATCACTGAGACCACACACAAACACAAATGCACACAGACATTAATCCATGGGGCCGATTCAATTCTTATTGTGCGTGAAAACAACATCACTAAGGTGCATGTTTGCCCCCTAACCTTTATAATACCTTTTTTTAACTTGCAAGGGGAGCTGTGGCCCCAGTCATTATGACCAGAGTATGTCTTGGGAGTTGGTACTCCCCTGATCATCCATGTCCATCTTCCCAGCTAATAAAAACATATAGCCATATCCATATGTAGGAGGTGATGTGGATGCATGTTTAGCATTCCCCACATATCCAAATCACAGCCCGACTGTGATAAAAGACACACTGGAGATTTAAGAGGTTAAAGAGAAATGCAACTTGAGCTACCTGTCAGCCTATCTGTGAGTAAAGAGCGTTGGATGGTACAGACGCAGTCACCTGCAGCTGATCTAGACACGCACGGACACAAAAATGAACAGACCCAAATGTTTCTGTATAGTAATAGCCTTGTCTGTATTGTTAAAGCTAATTCACAAAATACTTTTTAAAAGATTTTGTGGCCAGATTAAAAGTATTTTGTGAATTTTATTGAGATATAGAATTAGGCATAAAATATGAAAATTCTGTCCCACATCCACATCCACACAGTTGTGTGTTTCTATCTTTGCGAGGACCAGAAAACAAAACAGTTCATATTACCCAGCTCTAACCTTTACCTAAGCCTAACCTTAATCTAACTCTAACCTCAAGAACCAAACAATTGTGCCTAAACTTACCCTTGCCTTAAAGCATAACCATAACCCATAATGCCTAAACCTTAAAGTAACCAAAATTCCAACACTTACTTCGCCCTAAGCTTTGCCCCAAACCTAACCCCTAAGCCAGAAATTATCCTTTTTCTGGACCAACAAAACGTCCTATTAAGGGCAGTTATACATGCTTTGCTGTACTTGTGAAGACTTCTAGCTCAAATTCGATCTCTTAAACCAAAGCGCGCACGCGCACGCAAACACACACACACACGCACACGCACGCACACTAATCGGAGGGCAGACCAGCCAGTCCGCCCCACCCTCTACTCCCACTCCCTCTTCTCTTCCTCCAGTGCTCTCCCTCTTATTCAGCACTGACTGACCATGCTGGTCTGCTCTGCTGGTATGACGTCAGAATAGGCAGCATGTATTGTCAATGACATTCACAGTCTCATAAAGTCTAATGGAAATGTGGTAATAAATAACATATACAATATATATTTTAATACATACATGTTTTACATAAAAAAGTCCACATTTCCCATTGCTACTCCAAAGAGTTGGGTCACAATGTATTCACTAACTAAAGCTACTGTTCAGACATTCAGAAGTCGTCAATAATTTTATAAATTGGTGATTTTAAAATGTTAACAATATGCAAAACTTCGTTACATTGTTGGGCTATAGTCACAGCTTTTGCATAGCTCGGTGTACATTGTGCATAACTTCGCAAAACGTTGTTGCACTCTACGCACGCAGTCATCACCGTCCGGTTTTGGAGAGGCTTGAAGAGAACACCATCCGCGCGTGTTCCAAAGTGAAACATCACATAGCATACAGCCTTTTTGTCGAACGTACATATACAGTAACACAATGCATGAATGACCATGTAAATTTGAGAGTTAAGATTGTTCTTACCTTAGCCTCTGTCTGGTGTATGCTGGAGAGAGCCACCAACGTGATGAGGGTGACACTCCGGAGCATAATTGAAACGGAGCGCAATGGAAAAGTATGTACAACTGTGCCCGGTGCCCTCCAAAGACCACTCGTTGAACACTTGTTCTTTTAAATCAGGGAAAAGTGTCGATTATCAGCAGAGCTTGTGCAGTGCATCGGCCTGCATCTTTACCCTAGACGTTGTGAGCTTCTGATCAATGCGACTTGTTCTTGTTTCTCGTCCACCCCACCCCCTGTTTACGACCACCCTTGCCATACGCACGGACACAGCCCCGTTGTTACGAAGCAACAGTTCAACTTTTCACTGTTAGGAGAGAGTCTGCTCTCGGTCTTTTGGTCATTATATCTGTATATTTAAGGTCAGTCCTGGTGCGCGATCGACCTGGACACCCTGTGCGGAGATTTTACTTCCAGAAACAGACTCGTGCACTCGCCCAGCAAGAGTCTTCCGCGACAGAGACGTACATCCAAAGTGCCTCACAACGAATGTAAGTGCAGTTTTGTGTTAACTGTTGTCTAGTTCAATTGCTGCAAACGAGTTTAAAAAGCTAGTGTGGTTTTGTTATGTAGCCTACGTGTGTTTTCTTGTTTAGGTAACTTTCGAATAGACAGGTCGTGCGTAAATCTCTAAAAGACGACAAAGTGTCGTCTTTTAAATTAACTTATTATTGTAGACTATTGCTAACTAAATCACTGCAGGCTTTGTGTATTAATATCTTGTTTCAATCAATTGACGCAAATAGTGTGCACCAAACAGGCTATACTTTTCAACAATGTTTACACACGCTGTGTAACAGTGACAAACGATTTGGTATTCTAAATTAACCTTTTAAATTAAACTGTTAAGAAAATAATTCGCCAGTTTTCTGTCTCAGTTGTCTTGGTGGCCCACCCGCCATGCATTAGGGCGGTCAATACACCTGGAGACTAACACACTTCGCAGAAGTAATGAAGTTTGAAGTTCGAATGAGCGGGGCAATGCAGACAACAGGCCTAAGAGAACTCAAGAGCCTCAGGCAAGTGGCATTGTGTGCCCATTGGATTTGTTTTAAGGTAATGTGTTGGTATACAATGTGAATCCTGCTAACTCTTTCGCGCTCCATTTCTTTTTAGGTTTCTTCTATGTCTTTCGGTGGCCCTCCTAGCATCAGGAGTTGACGCAGTGAGTGTTTATTTTATTGAGTCGTGAATTTGAACGTAGGCTATCATTTAATTTTCAACATACTAACACATGCAGAACATTAAGCAGTTTAAGCACATTTTTTAAATGTTCCTTACATGCATGTTGCCCTGCTATGACAGTTGTATGCACGTGTGCCTTTACCGTTATGTATGCTTGCTTCTCTGACGCTCGGACAGTGGGCGTGTCAGTGGCTCCGGCGCGTTTGTGGCTCAGCCGGGGCGTATTCATTGTGGTGAATCCGTTGCAAAACGAAAGCAAACGTAAAGAAGCGTGGAAGGGGCGTTTATGGGTACATTTTGGTTTGGTGATGTTCCCATCCATTGCAAATACTGAAGCTAAACTCAAAGAACAGTTTTACTTACAATACAGGTGCTGGTCATATAATTAGAATATCATCAAAAAGTTGATTTATTTCAGTAATTCCATTCAAAAAGTGAAATGGATATTATATTCATTCACTTGGATATTATATTCATTCATTACACACAGACTGATATATTTCAAATGTTTATTTCATTTAATTGTGGTGATTAAAACTGACAACTAATGAAAATCCCAAATTCAGTATCTCCGAAAATTAGAATATTACTTAAGACCAATACAAAAACAGGATTTTTAGAAATGTTGGCCAACTGAAAAGTATGAACATGAAAAGTATGAGCATGTACAGCACTCAATACTTAGTTGGAGTTCCTTTTGCCTGAATTACTGCAGCAATGCGGCGTGGCATGGAGTCGATCAGTCTGTGGCACTGCTCAGGTGTTATGAGAGCCCAGGTTGCTCTGATAGTGGCCTTCAGCTCTTCTGCATTTTTGGGTCTGGCGTATCGCAACTTCCTCTTCACAATACCCCATAGATTTTCTATAGGGTTAAGGTCAGGCGAGTTTGCTGGCCACTTAAGAACAGGGATACCATGGTCCTTAAACCAGGTACTGGTAGCTTTGGCACTGTGTGCAGGTGCCAAGTCCTGTTGGAAAATGAAATCTGCATCTCCATGAAGTTGGTCAGCAGCAGGAAGCATGAAGTGCTCTAAAACTTCCTGGTAGACGGCGGCGTTGACCTTGGACCTCAGAAAACACAGTCGACCAACACCAGCAGATGACATGGCACCCCAAACCATCACTGACTGTGGAAACTTTACACTGGACTTCAAGCAACGTGGATTCTGTGCCTCTCCTCTCTTCCTCCAGACTCTGGGACCTTGATTTCCAAAGGAAATGCAAAATTTACTTTCATCAGAGAACATAACTTTGGACCACTCAGCAGCAGTCCAGTCCTTT
>JACXGI010008452.1:0-11343 GCA_016801175.1 Esox masquinongy | reverse complement strand
GTGTGCAGCCTACAGAACTAGACTGAGAGACCATTTAAAGCCTTTGCATGTGTTTTGAGTTAATTAGCTGATTAGAGTGTGGCACCAGGTGTCTTCAATATTGAACCTTTTCACAATATTCTAATTTTCTAAGATACTGAATTTGGGGTTTTCATTAGTTTTCAGTTATAATCATCAAAATTTAAAGGAATAAACACTTGAAATATATCAGTCTGTGGAATGAATGTATACATTATACAAGTTTCACTTTTTGAATGGAATTACTGAAATAAATCAACTTTTTGATGATATTCTAATTATATGACCAGCACCTGTAGATAGGCTAATGTGTGTTAATACTTTAAAATGGTGGGAAGTGGGTCAACAATTGGCTTCCAAATCATTTACATTCATTTAATTTACTTGATCATTTACATTAATTTGATTTAATCCCTTATATTAATTTGATTTGCATACTAATTTATATTAATTTGATTCACATAAACATTTACATTAACGTGACTTATAGAATCATTAATTAAATGTACAAGATCATTTTTAGCCCCTCAAGGTTTTTTTTTTTTTAGGGCCAGGTTATTAAATTTTGGTAGATCACCAAAACTACGAATGTAATATTATCCTGTGAATAGCTACATTACTTTGTGACTTACATGGTGGGGTTGGGTTTGGGCCAAAGAAGTTTGGGAATCCCTACTGTAAAATTATCAGTAATTCAGCTTAATATTAGTTGAATTATTCCCTCAGTGTTCTGAATGTATACTTTTAATAGATAATGGGAAGGCAGGGTGGCCCAGTGGTCAAGGGGGTTATGCCAAACGAAAGGTTACTGGTTCCAGAGAAATCCTGTAATTCTATCCATGACGAAGACAGTTGAACTTAAGTGGTCCCAGGTCATTGCTGTAAATGCAAAATTGTTCTTAGCTTACATACCTGATGAAGTAATTATAAATACATTTCTGGGGCATAGCTGCAGTTATTGCAATTATATTTCAGCACCCTCAACCATCCATTATCGTCTATAACCCGTCCTGAGGTTAAATCTAGTAGAAATATTTCAACTCCTGTCTGTGAGTGATGTCTGTTTTGTTCAAAGCCAAAGCAGTTAGGGGTTAGAGGTTAGATTGGGATCCTGTCCTCTGTGCTTAAACATCCTTAAGCTTAAATTTGTCATGGTGATTATCAGCAAACAGAATCATCCCTCTTCTCTTTTTCTAATGCAAAAAGCGTGTGTTGCTATGTGTGCATTCTCTCACTCATGGTGTCTGTGTGTGTGTGTATGAGTTTGTGCATGTGCGTGTTTGTGTGTAAGTGTGTGGCGGTTTCTTGAATGATTACCTACCTCCTGGTTGGAGTGGGAATCATAGAGGAGAATAGAGTTCTAGCATGCATCTGAAATATGTTTGTAGTCAACTAGGTAGGTTTGAACTTGTGTACATTTGACCCAAACATTTTTAGTTATGATACCATCATCTTTGGTTCCCAGTATTCTAAAACTAAACAGTGGAAATGTGATTACCCCTAAATTATATTTCTCTCTTTTTTCTCTCTCTCTCTTTGCCTCTCAGGCATTTATGCATGTTATACACCTCTGTGTGTGTGTGTGTGTGTGTGTGTGTGTGTGTGTGTTTGTGTTTCTGTTCGTTGCGGGTTGGTGTGTTAGGTCCTGTCAGAAATGTTTGTGCCAGATATGGTCAGGAGGTCTAAGTGTTCTCATCTATAATAAGATATTTAATATCATACCCTGTCTGACATCTCTGAGAGGTAAAGTGTTTCTCTGGCCTGATGAAGAGACTTGTTGTGCTAGTCTCTTATCAGATTTGGCCTCGGCTTGATGAAAAGCGGATGACAGGACTCAGGCCTTCTGTGTATTGTTCTGCTTGGAGCCATGCCTCTGATACCGGTGACACCAGGACAGGACCAGGGCTATTTTTAGAGAGGCAGCATCCAACCATGATTTCAATTCAGCACTGGGGATTCAACTGACCGTGGTACTTGTCATAGACTGTCATCTGTCTGATAGCAAATCCGTATTTGAACTCCCTCACCTTCTTAACCTGTAATCACAACATCTACGCCCAATTTTCTAGTATATTTCAAATGCTCCCAGCTTCTCCCACTGTCAAGCATATTGGTGAACCGATTTGTAATTTAATCTCACCGTTACACTTATTTACTGCTTATTTTCTGCCGAGGCCTAAAAAACATGGGAATTCATGGGACAGAATGTGGCTTTCTTCTTTACTAATTTAATTACTGGTTATCAGTATAGCTAGGGTGGTCATAAGGTCATGTTATTTTGTCTTGCCAGTTTGACCCTACTATGAAAGAAGACATAGGGATAGGGACCACAATGCAATGTGATCATGTCTAGTTACCTCTTAATCTGACATTAATATTTCTGATTTCCTTTTAATCGGTCTCCATGAAGATGCCACGCTATGTCATGGGAGAGGGGATCCTCATTTTGTGTTATTGGGATTAGCGAATGTCCCATCACACACACATACAAGCCAACCCCTCCCCCCAGAAACAGAGTTTTTAGTGCTTGACCTCCTCGCACAGGGAAGGACGAGTTCTAAGTTAGCAACATTGACAGGATATTTAGTGCGGGACCCTGAGAGATGCTTGTTATTCTGTTTGGAGACTACATTTACAGATGTGTCTAGCCGGATGCGGATGAGGAGCTCATGTTGGAAGCGGATGCCTGAGGAGTTGTGTGTTTGATCCAGTGTGGTCTGTGGGCTGAGGAACCAGATTTTTCTGGAAGCAGAATGTAACCTGGCAAACTGTCGGGTGCATCTGCTGTGCTGATTAGTGGCTTCTTTACTTAACATTGAACATCGTGCTTGTTGGCTAGTAGTACTCTACTCCTTATTGCAGTTTTGTACTACTGTACTTTATTGTACAGTAGTGTGGCCTACTCTAAGTTTTCTGAATTAGTATCTATTACATCCGCACATTTCAACTAAGAAATATGTTACATTGTAGGAAGAAAAATTGTGTTTATGTGTGGGAAATCCTCCAGATTAGCAAGAAAATCATTTTTTGTGGATGTATTGGTGCGAGTGCAACAGGGAATGTGAACGAGTGTGTTTTGTATGCACAGTGTGTGTTTACTTAAGTGCAGATATACAGTCTGTTTTCGGTGACCCCCCCCCTCAAAGCCGGGCAGGCTGGCACGTGAGTGTCCCACCCAAGTGCTCTGTTCACGTGGGTAGGAAGGCCCATGTCTGGGGCGAGGAGTGAAAGATGTCCAGTGGCGATAAGACCGGGAAAATGGCTGCCACATCCCCTGCCAAAATAATCCCTGCATTATAATGAAGCCCTTTAGTAACAATCAGGGGAAGGGGCCATTGTACTGGTCCTCAGGAAGCAGCTAGCAACCACAGATGAGAAGCCCGTGTGTGTAGAGCAACAGAATGGAGCTCCCGAGTCACTGTTTGAGCAGCCGTCTGTGTGTGTGTGTCTGTGTGTGTGTGTGCGGCATGGCGTGCAGTCTTTAATGAGGTCCCATGTGTGTTTTGGAGGTGCCGCCCTGACCCCGTTGACCCTGCCAACCTCCCTGACCCCGTGGACCCTGCCAACCCCCCTGCCCGAGCTAGACACGGTCTGCGTCTGGAGCACATAACCTCATTTCACACATGTACACACACACACACACACACACACACACACAACATGCCTCACACACACACACCATGTCTCACATGTTTCGTTACTGAGACATCAAGCCAAAGATGAGGAAATGTTCTCCTCTGTCTGTGTGAGTGTGTTTGTTCTGTTTAGTTAAGCATTGTTTAAACAGCTTAGGTGCTTTCCATAAAATACGTAATTGTTTGGTGATCGTTTTACCAGACAGTGACGCTGCGCAGGGAGACAGACAGTCAGGAAATGTTGTGGCAGACCTGGCTGTTTATCTTAGCGTATGTTTTTGTACCACTCATACCTCTTGAAAAGGTATGAGTGATATAAAAACACACACACACACTTGCAATCACCACAATCACAGGCCAGAGATTACCAAGGCAACATTAAAGACGTCCTCCCCTAGGCCAGTCAGTGTAATATTGTGAATGCTGAACGCTGCAGCAAGATGCAACATTCACCCGCGTGTCGCAAATATCAGGCCCGGTGGTTTCTGGGGTTTTCCACACAGCATAAGAACACCCATACACACATAGACAGACCCACATGTCCCCTCTGCTGTGACATTATTTGGGAAAAAAACGTAACTGCCGAGAAGACGATCAGGAGAGAGACATGGAACACTTGAAGGGCAGCGAGAGAGAGAACAACAGAGAAAAAGGGTGAGGAAGGAGAGACATAAAACTAATGGCAGGCCTTGGGCCCCCTCTAAATCACTGGAAGATTAATGACTGGTAAGCTCCACTGTGTATTTGTGTGTGTGTGTGTGTGTGTGTGTGTGTGTGTACATTTGTAGTTTTTGCTTGTATGTGAGTGTGGATCGTGTTTGTATTAAAGTGTGGCTTGGAGCCTCGGTGGAAGAAAAACATCCTGGTCACTGTGTGAACCGCCACCTGAAGGAATCACCCAAGCGGCTACCCTAAACAGGAAGGGGAAATCAGGGGGATGCCAAATGTGTCAGGAATACATTTCAAGCCAAACCAGCAGCTTTTTCCATAGATTCCAGACCCCCTATGGTAGGCTTTTCAAACGCTCATTATGGTTTAGAGCAGTGGTATTGAAATCTGGACCTCAAAGCCAGTTCCACTCCCATTTTTTCATTGCAATCAGGGACTTATCTAGACTTGGGACACCAGGTGGGTGCAATTAAAGATGAGGTAGCACAGTAGACCATCAGGCTCTGGACCTCATAGGCTATATTTGAACATGGCTGGTTTAGAGGGTTCTGTATTGCATGTTCCTAGTTTAATCTGTCAACAGATGTCCTTACCTAGAATCCAAACCACCAGTCTGGTGTTTCAAGCACCTTGCTCAGCCAACTATGTCTGGAAATTATAATATCATCTATTACTGGCTCAGTAAACTCCTTTACATCCCACTGATAGAGGTTAAAGAGGAACAGATTGCTTTTTCCACCTATGTGATGACTTATTTATTTATCTTATTTTTGCTTTCCTGCACGAGAACCAGACGATGGCTGCTCCCATTTAGACCTAGGGGATCTGGCATGTTGGTCTTATCTTTAAGATCTGTGAACATCAATGTGGTCGAGTGCTCGGAGAAGGGGCCAGGGGCTGAAGTGGAACGGGGTCATAATTCATTTGAGACTGTTTAGTACAGGAGGGTGGAGGGATGAATTGGTGACGTGGCCCCATAGCCACAGATGGTGTTGACGCAACACGTCAGAGAAACACTTTGACGATATCCGACCAGATAGATCCTGTTGGAAACACTTTGATCGCAACCGGCGAGAAAAAGCGTTGTGGGTGTGGACACAGGCGTGAACTGTGCTGTAATGTGTATGTTTCAGTCACTGTACATGATGGGTTCAGATGGTGGTTTTGTTGTGCGCGCCGTGTGATTGCGTGTGAGACTTGTAGGAGAATGGATGGGAGCAGGGCTGATATTTTCCCTAAAGGTAGGTGGCTGGGAGTGTCCCACGTTTTTCAAAAGGCAACATTTTTACCACAGTCTGTATGGCAGCCCAAACAACTGTCTGACACACAGACACACATAAACACACACACACAAACACAAGTCTCTTTGGTTATACCCACAAACACAGATATATACACATAATATGAGACAGCCCCCAGGTGAGATGTTATCAGCCCCTATTCAACTCCAGGGAAGCTGGTTTCACAGCCACCATTAATATTACATTCAGACATCAAACTCTTTTCCTCTCCTTTTCATCAGTGCTGCCTTGTTTTGTCCCTCTTTGCCAGCCAGCCGGTCAGAGCTCTCAGTTAAATACGATGCATCCAGTCAGGGCATAAAGAGGGACATCAAGGTGACCTCCACAGTCTAGGTTGACAAGTGTCTGGGAGAGCCCGTACCTACGCGACTACACGACCCTGATACCCAATCCCAGATTTTTACGCAGTTCCGGACAAATTTCCAGTGCCAGTATTGGATCGATACGTCCCTGTCTTCTACACACCTCGACCACAGAGGCCTTGTCCATTCTTCTTCCCAAAGGATGCCACATAATCACACAAACTATGACAAAGCGTAATTCTGGTAAACCTCAGCACAACAGCTGAAAAGCAGCTTTTGGCTTATTCGTGTGCAATTGTAATATATGTGTATTAACTTAATGGTTATTTTTGTGGAACTAAATTATAATATATGTGTTTTTGATTACATCAAACTGATCTACTTTAGGTGCGCTCTTATAAAGTTAGCTTTTTCCCTTGATTAGTATGTTTTTTCGGTTTGCTTGTTTATTATGCTTGAGAGAAAGGCTTCATGTCAGTCCCTATGAACTACAATTTACTTGTGTTTGGGTAAAAAAAACGGAAATTAAGATTGATTCTGTGTGGTCGGCTTGATTTTTCAAGCCAGACTTCCTCTCTTTATTTGTCAATCAATCTCTTTTATTCTCATGCATCTTTTATTCTTGTTATTTCTTCTATCCTCACTTTCCTCTCTCTGTCCCTTGCTTTTACCAGTATATCCTTCTCTTTTTTCCACTTCCCCCTCTGTTTCTCCCATATCCCCTCTCTCCCCCTCTTCTTCTTCTCCCCTCTCCCCCATCTCCTTCTCTCTTTCCTCCTTCTCCCCCTCATCCTCTTGTCTCCCTCTCTCTCCCCCATATCCCCTTTGTCCAGCTCTCTTCCTCTCTGTCAGTGATTGATATAGGGACTCGGTGGTCTGTTCAGGCTAAGCTGAAAAGATTCCAAGACAGCATTCTCTGCAATCCTCCTGGGCTTTGGAAGCGAAGCAGAATTCCCCTCTTTTCCATTTCTGCTTCTCTTCCTTTTATAGCCTTGTCTCTGCCGTTGTCTTTCGCTCATCTGTTTCCATCTGTTTATCTTTCAAACTGGCACCATCTTGGCAGAACGGCAGCAGAACCAGGAGATTGCCTGTGCTTTGTCCATCTCTCTCTCCTCCTCTCGTTCACCCTCCCTTCGAGGGTCTGTCTGTCCGTGAGGGTCTGTCTACATGTCTTCAGTGGGAATGACGAAAGAGAATGAGCTCAGATGGAAGAATTGTTTCAGCTGTTTGGATCACGCTGACATGTTCACGCAGTCTCTTCCAGATACGTATCCATCCAGGTGTCCGGTACTAATTATCTTTGTGAGTCATTTGTTTGAACTAGCACATTTAATCTGGGAGTCATTTAACTTGCTGGTTCATACTTGCTAATCTGCAGTCTTGATTAGGAAGGGTTGTGATTTCTCCATTCTCGCTGAACTCATGTTCTTTTTGTTAGTAGTGTAGATTGACTTTACACTAATAGGTTCCTGGAAAACAATTAAAACCTTCAGGTAGCCAAGCCTCTGTCTCTCCACTCACAGAACCCATGTTTAGAATTGCCATGCATGGGCTGTACTGATCCCTTGTCTGCATTGTGTTTGTTCTGGTCAGTTAACTGTCACCTGTTCCCCTTAGTGCAGACTCTTTCAGTCCGGGTGAAGATGCACTCTGATCTAATTATATCACGGCTTGACAGAATAAGAATGCTGAAACATTCACACACACACACACATCAGCAGACTTACCAGGTCTGGTTTCTCTGTGACAAATTCTCCCTCTTTCTGTCTTTCCTTCAATTTTCTCCTCTCCAATATCTCTCTCCCTCTCTCTTCCTCTCTCTCTCCCTCTCTCTTTCTCTCTCTCAATTCGATTCAGTTCACTTTGTTGGCATGACGCATGTGTACATATTGCCAAAGTACAATCACAATGTTTGAACAAAATGTAAACAATAACAATAACAATATATACAGCACCAGAAAAAATTAAGAGACCACTGCACTTTTTTGGAAACTTTCCTTTCCAAAAAAGTCGAAAAGGAAAGTTTAGAGTGAGGAAAGCCAGTGACTCTTTCTCTCTCTCTCTGACTGTTTCTCTCTGACTGTTTCTCTCTGTCTCTCTCTCTGACTGTTTCTCTCTGACTCTCTCTCTCTCTGACTCTTTCTCTCTGACTCTCTCTGTCTGACTTTTTCTCTCTGACTCTCACTCTGACTCTTTCTCTCTCTGACTCTTTCTCTGACTCTTTGTCTCTGACTCTCTCTCTGACTCTTTCTCTCTGACTCTCTCTCTCTCTCTGACTCTTTCTCTCTGACTCTCTGACTCCTTCTCTCTCTTCCCATGTTCAACACAGTCTAGTAAAGAGCCACTTGACAATAGGCCAGTTAATCTGTGCTCCTGACATCACCACAAAGAGCGGAAGGGACATTTTCAAGATGGCTGCTATTTCCCTCTGTCTTATCTCCCATGCCCATTTCTGGTTCTCAAGATTCACACAAACACACACACACACACACACACACACACACAAACACACACACACACACACACACACACACACGTGCACACGCACAGTTCTCAGGGCTCTCAGGTCCCAGTGTTGTAACTGAATTGAAGGAATTCCTTCCATCTGGACATCATTGATCATCTGATTAAATGAGGAAGAAGCCGGCCAGCCGAAGTGACAGAGGGGACAGGTTAACCTGTTAGGAATACACGCCAGAGAGTCTAATCCCACGTCCATTTGCTTCAGTCAAAAGCAGGAAGTGCTGATTAGAAGCGTGTCCCCCTGGAAGATGCAGCGTAGTCTCTCTGTGTGCGGAGTCAGTACAGAGTGGAGGGGTTCAGCTGTGAATGGGAGGGAGACTGCTCTTTACTCTCATTTTTTGTCTCTCACTCATTCTTTCTCCTCTAACGTCTTTCTCGATCACACATTACATTGACCAAATCTAGCACACTCCCTATCATTTTCTCACCAACCCCCCACCTCTCCATTCCCTCCCTCCTTCTCTCTCTCCATTCCCTCTCTCGCTCCATTCCCTCTCTCTCTCCCTCTCCATTCCCCATCTCTCTCCCTTCCCTCTGTCTCTCTCTCCATTCCCTACCTCTCTATTCCCCCTCTCTCCATTCCCTCTCTCTCTCTTCATTCCCTCTCTCTTGCTCTCTTCATTCCTTCTCTCCCGCTCTATTCCCTCACTCTCCATTCCCTCTCTCTCTCTCCATTCCTTCTCTCTCACTCTCTCCATTCCCTCTCTCTCTCTCACCAATCCCTCTCTCTCTCTCCATTCCTTCTCTCTCACTCTCTCACCATTCCCTCTCTCTCTCTCCATTCCCTCTCTCTCACTCTCTCTCCATTCCCATCCTCGATCCTTGTTCTCAGGCTGGGTTCTGACTGGTTTCCAGGGATGGTCCATTGGGTTCTGTCTCATTTTGTTCCCATATGGAAACTCATCGGGGGAACGTTTTGTGATTAATGTTCCCTCCTTTTTCTCTCCCTGTCTTCAGCCAAATTTACTTTCTAGGTTTCCTCTGTCATTGTTTGATCTGTGCCTGTAGGAGGACCACTGAGTCCTATTTCAGAGTTTGTGTATGTTAGTGAGTGCAGTGTGTCTGAATTGTTTTGGGACTCGGGTATCTGACACTCCTGACTCTCACAGTAAGTGAATGGTGTTGGGGCAGGAAGCTACATGGCCTGAATTGTAGTGTTAGTGCAGACAGATGCCAACAGAGCGACTGAAGGAGCCAAAATGGCTGAAATGAAAGTACCTCTTAATGGGTAGTGGACCAAACGATTTGATTCTTATCTCCGTAATGGAGGGCATTTATGGGAGATGCAGTGTTTCTTGAAGTTCTGCTTCAATAACCCATTCTTAGGCAACAAAAAAGGGCAGTATGTTTGATGTTTTACATCGTTGGTGTGTGTGTATATGTGTGTTTCTAACCTAACAATATCATGGGGTCAAAAATGGCTTGTGTGTTTAAGTTAACAGATCGAAAGTTAGAATTAGGATTAGGCATTACCAGTTAGGGTTAAAGTTAGGCATTAGGGCTATTTTATGTTCAGGCATAAATGTTAGGCTGTTCAGGTAATGGTTTGCTTAACTTTAGTGAAGGGTTAAGGTTAGTTTGGGGTAATGTTTAGGACTATAATTTGTAAAAGAAGGATTTTCTAAAGGACAGCAAACTTTGGTGTGCCCATTTAAATAGATAAGGAAATATGTGGGGATTGGTGTGAGTGTGTGTGTGTGTGTGTGTGTGTGTGTGTGTGTGTGTGTGTGTGTGTGTGTATGTGTGTGTGTGTATTTGGCAGATCAGTTTTTAAAACAGCTTTTTTACATAATCAGTTTCTATTTCTTCCTTTGTTTGTAGGTGATCCGAAAAGTATTTTGTATGTATTTTGTTTTCCAGATTTGCATGGCCTCTGTAAATGGCCGACCAAAATGCATTATGAAAACGTGTCAAAGCATCCAGAAACATGGAAATATGTCTATGTACATGCAATTCATGCATCAAAGGAATTTTTCCCTGCAAATTCAGTCTAGGGCCATTACCCAGATTTGTATCTTTCAAGGACAGACTGTGTGAACAGAGCAGTTTGTGTGAGATAACGAGCAGCATTTATTTCACCTTTCATCTCGAATTGTGTGATGTGCTGGGGGCATTTGGTCCATCAACTCGCTGGTAATTTTCCGTGGGGGTGGTTAGAGCTCTTAGGTCCAATCTCATCTCAACACATGGATGGAGAACGTAAGTGAGCATCCAATGAAATACACAAGACTTTAGTTCTGGGTTAGGGTATATATTTAGAAAACTATCTTTCTTCCCCAATTTAGTAATATCCAACAGTATCTACGGCCCTGTCTCATTGAACAGGAACTCCCAATACATCCATGTGTGTTAAAGATTATGACATACAGTATTTGATTAGATTCAACTTTATTGTCATTGAACAGTACAAGTACAGTACAATGAAATGCTGTTAGCATCTAACCAGAAGTGCAAGTTGAGGAGGGCAAGTATTTGCAAGTATTAAGTATATGTATATTACCAGTGGAATGTGTATATGTGCAATGAAGGCAAATGCAGTAGAAATGGCAATGCTATATGTGCAATAAGGAAAATAGAGGAGGGCAGAAAATGTACAAGTATTTACAAGCATTATGTATATGTATATTACCCATGGAATGTTTAGATGAGCAATAATAATGTGCAATAAGTCAGACAGAGGAGAGCAGAAATTTTACAGTATTAAGTATAGTGTATGTTACAAGTGGGATAATAGTATTAAGTATAGTGTATGTTACAAGTGGGATAATAGTATTAAGTATAGTGTATGTTACAAGTGGGATAATAGTATTAAGTATAGTGTATGTTACAAGTGGGATAATAGTATTAAGTATAGTGTATGTTACAAGTGGGATAATAGTATTAAGTATAGTGTAT
>JACXGI010008451.1:0-23956 GCA_016801175.1 Esox masquinongy | reverse complement strand
GTGCCCCCCTCGTCGGTCCGCACCCCCCCCATCTGTCACCATATCTTTCTCCCCAAGACGGTACAGCGCATCAATTCTGCCTGCCAAAGGAAATCACAGGGCGCCGTGCCAACCGTGATAACCTCACAACATCAACTGGGACCTTTGGCAAATTACAGAAGGCTTTTTCCGAAACCTCAACGCAACTGACCCAATGACGACCCACTATATTGGGCGATTCATAATGGAAAAATAACCTAGCGCTAACACTTCGTAGAAAAGCATCCCTGCTCAGAGAGGCCCGGTTCAACCTCAAGGCAAACACAACTGTGATTCATTTTATTACAACGCATTAATAATGCATGAACGACACACCACTTATTGTTCCATTTAAAAGCCCAGGACAAGAGGCTGTCGGACAGAAGAGTCAAGTCACTCATTAAATAGGGACGGCAGTCGCACGCGAAATCAGTGGATGCCCGGGGGTCACTGGTGTGCGTTGTGGGGTCAGAAAGAGTCCATTTCATAGTCTCAAATGACAGCATATTCCTTTTACATTGCAAATAAGAGTCAGAAATACTGCACTGTAAGAGGAATATAATTACACAGTTAACACAACGAGGCCCAGACTGAACATCTAACAGCGACAGGCCTCAGGAAACAGATTCATCAGGGAACGTTTATTCCCCGGCCCCTTTAATAATAAGCATGTGCACCAAATAAGTCAATGCATCAATAGTAGCTTTCACACGTCAATCACAGTGATTGTCATCCGTGAACGCAGCTCGCATTGCTGAGGCACTGGTGTCAGGCTGTCATTTTTCCCACCCCCACCGCCGCAGTGCTGATGAACACGGACTGTGAATGCGTAATAGGGCAGCACATTAACCTCTCCCTGGGTTCCCAGAACGGTATCATAGGAAACCACAGCGACAATACCCTACACCAGTACGGTTTAAATATGTTTCCTTTCAATGAGTAGGCCCAGAGGCCGGGAGGTTTAGACCTGTTTTTTTTATTCTCCTTGTACATTAAAAATGAATGAATTGGACATCCCTCAGTGCATGAAGATCTTGCCAGGAACTTAGGAAACAGTAAGCATTCCTTGCAGTTGACAACTATTCCGACCTGCCGCAAAGTAATTAACAATGGTTTTATTTGTATTCTTCATGTGAATGGTATCAACACATACATTTGAACCATTTCTCAACTGGATATGGCAATTCCAGTCGGCATTTCTTTCCTTCCACTGCTGATAGCCGTCATTACACAAAGCTCTGAACTATTGAGTTTGTTTCTTTGTTTCTTGTAAGGTGATGTCGGAAGCACACCGTTGTACCTGCCCATTTTATGCAGCGATAACTATTTCTATAACGGTCAGCTATGACGTGGCCATGGTGAGGACCTGCCGGTCCAGTTTTCGCCAGAAGACAGCAGTCCTCGCTCCCTCAAACGCCTGTCTACGTTCAGCTGACTACCATTGTGCAAGACCGTCTGGCATTCATTCTGGCGGTGGTGTGGAGATGAGAACCTAGCCCACCCACTGGTTGGTCGCAGCGGCAGACCTCCTTAACACACACAGGCAGATATACAGTCATGGGGTCAGATAGCCCAATTGGACTTGTGTTTCTGTCCTATCAAATGGATACCTCGCCAGAGGGGATGCAAAAACGAAACGGGCAGATTTTGCAAGGATGAAGACCGGGAGATAGTGTAGTGTTTTCTGCATGCTCAGATTTAATTAAATAATGATGTTTGTGGATTTGGGCGCTTTGTTGTATTTTCAGTTCAAAGTAAGTGGAGCAGAAGTAATGAGATAACACAGCCCAGACTAAATGAATCATTTTTCCACCCTGTGTAATATTCACTAACTATGTTAAAATTAAGTGTGTTGTTGTGCACAGCTGCCATGGTGAATAAATAATACAATAAAAACAAAATAACAATAGCTCAGATGGAGGTGTGAAAAAAACAACATGGATCCACTTCTGGACTTCTGGAAAAGACCTAGCTATAACACCAGCCAGTGTAAAAACCATACCACATGCACCATCTTGTAGGCATGAATGTTGCTAAATAATAGCATGTTTCTCAATCAGGTCTATCTGAGACGCTTGATGCGCAGCTGGTCTTGCTGGTTTTCAGGAGCACAAGTGTAACAGCCGCACAGGTGAACCAAGGTGTATTTCAGAAATAGTTCCGAGGAATTGTGTTAAAACCATCTCAGAGCTAGAAGTAAAAGCAACTTAGAAAAGTTAACCTCTGCTGGTAATCACAACAGTTGAAGGTAAGGCATGATGGTGACGAAACTCAATGACATTTAAGCAGATAAGGGGGAATAACCAATCAAGGATAAAGCATCAAACAATTTGTAGATATGGGCCCAGCAAAGATGAATCAAAGGTAAATCATTAAGAAAGAACTAGGTTCTTTAAGGTAAACATTCAGAGATCCAGCTAACAATATGACCATTTCCATTTTTCAACCAAAATATAAACCCAATGACCTCCCAGGACGAACTTACTGCAAGTAAAAGCTAGCCAAATGTACATCGATGTTTTGTGTTTCAACTTGCGTTCAAATGCAGTTTCAGTTTAACAAGTGAATGGAACCCACCCTTCTTTATTTCTCTCCCTTCCTCTTCCTCTCTCCCCTTCTCCCTCAATCTCTCTAATCCCACTGTGCCTGTCCAATTCACCGGGGATCTTCAATATTGACTATAGCAACTCCCTCCAGTAAGCATCAGCCAAGAATGATTGTCTGTGTCGACACAACCGGCGTGATAAAGTCCATCGGATGAGGACATTGGAGGGGAACGGATGAAGAAGCAATTACAAGCCGGGGAGGCGTTGTGGGACCACGCCTCCCTGTACTCCCCAGTGACCCCCCACTCGTGCCCCTGGGCTGTGTTCATTACAGAGGCTGGCGGGGGGGCGGGGGTAATATCATGAAGGAATGGGCCCCCGTTTCCCCGTTTTCCTCCTGCAAACAACCTGCTAATCCCATAGAGGCACATGGTTGTGGAATAGGGTGGCCACAACCAACAATGGGTCCTGACAAGAGCCACCCATCAGCCCGGTGATATCCCCTAGGGGGAACAGGCGACAGCAGCCTGGGGAGGAGGGCAGCCCAAGGGCTGACACGGACCCATGCGGGCCCCAAGCTCCTCCACGAAACCCGGTTAGCCTAGAAGCATAGCTTCACTGCACTAACCGAGGGGGCTATTCAAGGTCAGCTGTTCACAAAACACAAACTCCAATCTGTTTCTCTACCATCCGTTTAAAGGGGATTTGTACGTGGAGGTTTCCTGCGTGTTTCCATAGCCAGTTGCGAGCTCAATCTGAGATTTCAAACACATTGGTTATTAACTAAATCCAAAGTATTTTGTTTGAATGGTAACTGGAAAATGCAATTAAACGCACACGCACACATACACAAGGTCCCACGCAACTCATTAAATAGGTTTAATTATGTCTCCAAATTGTGATGAGCAATGACATGCTTGACTGACTGCAATATCAGTCATAACGAGTAAAGAAAGGCCCCTTCACTTCCTGCTAAATTCCCATTTAAGACCATCCGCAGCAAATGCATTTTCCCAAAACAGAAATAACGTTCTCTCTCTGAGGCTGTCAAGCTACTTTTTCAGCCGATGTTTGTCTAATTGATGACGGATAATCCACTGAGGATTCCAGTATGCCAAGCTTCAAAAGGCACTAAAAGTAGGGTGGAAAATTCAGGGGGGAAGTATTCCCAGGAGGTCTCAAGGGTATTCCTGTAAATTCAGTCATATTACCATTCCTCAACTCAACATCCGCGTACACTTTCTTTTCGGTCAAACGCCTTGCAATTTAATCCACCATAGGCTCAGGGCCCATTTGGGAATCAGATTTTACTGTGAAGCACATCAATCTTACGCTCTTGCTTCTGGTTAAAAACCTGTAATCGCTCTGACGGGAGTCTTAATTCTGTAGTGGCTGCCTCCATTGAATTCCATACATATTTCATTGATAGATGATAGAGCGGTCCTACTGACTCCCCAAACATGCATGAGGCCAATCAAGATCAAACGGCCAATACCTCCCAATTAAACATTGGAATTCTAATTTCTCTCTTTGGCGGGAGATCAAATGGTTCGCACTAAGGATCCAAGAATCTCCACCCGTTAGAAAGCCAGACCTGGTCTGGAAGTTGTGGGTAAAATGTTCACTGAAAGGGCCTCAAGGAAATCCTATTTGCAGTGCATACTATATGAATTATATTCCAACAGATATGTTAAAGGTTTCTCTATCAACATTACACCTACTCTAATTTATGATGTACATACATGGATGGTCTAAATGTCCAGGCGTGATGTCTCGTGTTTTAATGGCATGTTATTAAAATGTGACAAATCTCAGATAACACTGGGTATAGAAATTTGACCTCTGTAAGTGTCCGTGACGAATGGTGATCATCAGAAGGTTATTACTAGCTAGCTTATTTGATGTGTCAGCTAGAATGTTGAAATGATCATCTGCATGTCGAGATCCTTCAGAATTGTGTGCATTCATGTTCTTCTTTTTCTTCTCAAAACCATTCAACAAAAATGATGCTGACCTTAAAGACTCACAAAAACAAGCCTTTTTAGGTATGTTTATCTCAATGGTTCCAATAAATGGCTAGAAATCTTCAGTGGAATAAAAACCCTGTTTACCGATAGGGAAAAGGGGTATAAAAACATAAGCTGATGTTTAAAACACATGGTGTTCTGTTAACTCCAGATTTCCCTACTCAGCCAATTAGGCAGACTAAACCTTCTAAACAACCAATCGAAGATCAACTTATCTTTGGCAGTATTTCTATCTTGGGCTGTATCTAAATCCAACAAACGTCTTTCTCCACATCATTAACAAAGGCCACTGATGTCATTTGATGTGTGTTGTCTGTGCACTTTGAAACAACACATATATAACCTTTTAACCTTGCCAAATGCAGTGCATTTCTTTAATGTTGTGTCGAAACAACTGGGTCCAGTAAACAACAACAGCAGCAGCAGCTTATGATTGAGTTGCTCACAGGGAGGAATGATTGAATCACAGGGAGGAAGTCCTCCACTGCCAAAACACAAAATCTGAGCTAATTAAAAAAGTGTTATTGAAATTAGGCTCAACGACTGCATAATCCACTTAAGAAAGCCTCACTTGCAATTTTTAAGACAATGACGGCATTTCAGCGTTGAGATTAAACTGAATGTTACGCAACACCACTTCCCACTTCCACTGAACTGAATTTAGGAGAAGGTTGAAATTGTGGAAAGTATCAGACTAAAACCTCTGGGTTCAAACACTAGTCTTTAAACTTTACAGTAGCTAAGCCTAGCTCTGCTGAGACAGGGAGAGGAGGGCACACGCCAGTGGGAAAGTGCAAGGCCAGTTAGCTAAAGACAAAACACATAGATACACGGCAGATGCTAGGGTCTGGTTCAGTGAATCAGTGTTCAACTAACTCCAGGTTAAGACACGTGCACCTCCAACACAGAGTTGTGGATGCATAACCAAGATTTTTTTTTTCCTTCAATAATTAATTTCAAAGCAGGAACAGTCAGAGACTAGATAAAGCATCTCCAAACATTCTCTCCTTACCCCAGTACTATTTCCTAAAGTAGTACTATTTCTGGTGGCTTGGGAAATGCATTTCAAAAGGATATTTAGACTGAATGTGAGCACCCAGTGAACAACAGTTCGACAAGATAATTTACAATGAAGACAGCACTCCGCATAAAAACCTAGAGCCTATTTCCTGTGATGTTGTAGCGTCTTTCACCCGTGTTATGTTTGCTTTACTTCAACATTTGATCTATTGCAACTAGCCTCCGTCACCCGGGCTGCTCGAAACAATGCTGCACAGTAGGAGAACAGTTCCACTCGCTTGAGGCGAGATAAACAAGGTTGACGGTTCAGTGGAATTTACAAATACCTACCAACAATAACAATTTTCTATTCCATAAAAAAAATATCCGGACAGTCTTTTCTTTTCAATTAAGAATAGGTCTAAACACAATATAAAGTGATAAATGTTTTGCAAAGCGTATGGTATTTTGTTTGTTTCCATTCATCAATCAGTCTGAGACAATGTTTTGCAATAACCGAAAAAAGCAATTGTGCAAGCAGTCCAAAGATATGCACAAGGGGTCCCATAGCCTCAAGTGATGAGTGCTGCGTTAATTTTTATAGGTGTAAAAACCATAATGTATTCATAGAATATGCCCACAAAGGCATGGAATGAGTGAATACTCATTGAATGTGGTTATGAAGTGGTGGCGCCCGAGAAATAAACACGGGGAATGATACTAACCGATGTGATAAGAGTGATCATTGTTATTTTAATACGGTGTTCAAAAGCATGAAACAGCACCATAATATCTCAGGTTGCCACTATAATGAAACTCATTTAAATTTGCAAGTAAACGAGACCACGACAATTTCAACACAAAAAACAATAAACTTACCGACGCCGTATTTCTCGTTCTCTGTAGGTATCCACATATTTACGATTGGTACATTGACTTAATATGAGAGAACAGCAGCTCAATACAGATATTTCGTGCTTTATAACGCATTCTAGGCTATTGAATTCCCTTCCTCCGCTCTGAAGTCATTGTTCAGATTGCAGGAGAGAGAGCCGCTACTGTACGTTCATAGTGTAGAGAAACGGAGTAGGAACTTTGCATTCTGGGGCTTGTAGTAAAAACGAATTACGTAAACAAACCAAGAGAAAAAAAGGACTCAGAGTCCCACAAATCCATATTGAATTCATCAGATGAAATGGTAACATAAACCTACATGGATGCTTTGCTCTTCCTGAATCATTACTACGTTGTCAAGTGCTAGATGTGATCCTGGTGTAGTGTAATTATTTATTTTATTTATTTTTAGACAGTCAGACATAAAAGTGGACGGACAGACAAAAAGGAAGTCAGTGACAGAGAGAGAGATGAAAACAACCTGTGTTGGTCTAACACAGGTATTGCTTGGGATTCCTTAATCACTGCTACTAATTCTAATGTAAGTGTTGTGCCGGCAGGTTTTCATATTCAGCTGCTTATTGACTAAAGATGGTTGACATGTTGACTGACATTGCCCATCTTTCACATGCCAGGCATGGATGGGGAGGCTGTCTTAGTGCAAGCAGTCGATTCCACTTACAGAGCTTCTGCTGCTGTGGTGAGCACATAAAGAATTCATGAGTGTGTGTAGGACTGGAGGGCATTCCAGTACACAGCCAAGAGTTCAACGCTCCGTTAGATGTGCAGTGCACATACAGCCTGAAAGGGACCACTCCTTCATCCCCCTAAAGCTCACAAGTCGTGGTCCGTTCCACTTCGGGATTGGAGGGCGGTGCATTGCCGGGGTTGACCGAGCCCATCACACTTTCACCCCACTGCTGAAAATGAACACTGGGAAAGGTTACACGTGGTTCAGGTAGAGGGGTTTAGTTTATGCTGTTTGTTGTCTTGATGGAGCATTGAGGAATGTGCCCACACTTTGCAGACAGACTAATCCATTTCAGATCTAGTAATCAGTAGAGGCAAAGTAAAAAAAATAATATTTGGATGTAATTCTCCCTTCCTCCTTGTAAAAAGACGTTAGCTTTTGCACTCTTTCATCAACATTAAGAAACCTTAAGTGGGATGCAATGTGAAGTTCTGTCACAACTTTCGGATCAGCCATGCCAACCACAAATGCTAAAAATACAAATAAGAGGAGTCAGTTTAGAAATGGTCGACCATTTATTTATAACTGGTACTTTATAATGGGCTGATGCCTTCGGAGTTTCTCAGCACGTTGAGGAATAATTGGCCCGCTGATACCCATGCCTACACCTTAAAAAAACATCTCTAGTTTTATCAAAGCTTCAACTCTCCCAAGGACACACCGCATGTCCTCTACCGCTGAGAGCATCCCATGTGAGCTGGTAAGCTGAAGGTCTTTGAAGAGGAGAGATGGAAAGACAACAGGGCGGAACAGGAGGAGGGGAATGGAGAGTGAATGAAGGACAGAACGCCAGAACAGGAATAAAAACTGCTGAGGTAAATATGGATCAAAAGAGAGATACTGAGAATCAAGGAAAGAGGGAGTGAAAGGTTTCTAAGGTCTGTCAGAGAGAGATGGATAGACCGCCAACCAAGAGATAGATATTGGAAAGGGGAGATGAAAGGATGAAAAGAGCACCAACAGAGAGAAAGGTCAGTCCGGTTGCGATGCTTTTCACTGACCGCCAGTCGGGTGGATTATAACTGAAAGGTACACTCCAGACAAAGAAAGTGGCCCTGTCTCTACTTAGTGCCTTATGGGTTCTGAAGAACACATGGGAATTTTACTTATTTAAACATGGCAGATCTGCCCTGAAGGCCTTCACTGGTTGACTCGATGGAGAGTTTGCAGTTCAAAACAGGCTAAATGCTCTGAGAGGACAATGACCATTGCTTGTACTGAACATAAACACTAACCCTACTGAGACCGTCACAGTAAACTTTACCCTAACTTAACCCTAATCTTGAACACTTACCCAAATGTAAAATTCAATTGAGTTACTTTAGAGTTGGGTCTATCCAAGTCTTCCTCCAAGACATTTGAACGAGGAAAACTCCCAAGTGCGAATGCTTAGAGGTTGGACCAAAAGAAGGGTGGATTGAATGGAAGCTGGCAAGGTGATACATCATTCATTCTATCCTTGAGCAGGGAAGGCAGCCAACCCAAATGGATCCTGTAGGTCGCTCTGGAGAACTGTCCGCTAAATGATTAAAATGTAAATAGAGTCATATACCGTTGTTGGAATCTGAGGTTGAAACTCTCTAAAAGGCCCCACTAACCCAGATAGAACACTGAAGAATCACCCAGAGCTTCCTTTCCGCCAATCACCCACCATCACTTGTCATCTGTGTGCATAGATATAAACAGGACATCTGCAATGCAGAAATCACGATGAGACATCCGCTCTTCTCACAGCCTGTCATTGAAGAAAGGAAAGGACAGGGGAGTAAACAAAAGATATACAGATCATTTCAAAATGCTACACTACGCTTAACATAAACTATGCATAACATTAACGTATTTTTAACATTGTAATCTACAATACTTTTCCTATCATGCTTCTGCTATTGCCCTTCCATAAGTCATTTGGCAGATGCTTTTATCTAGATCAGCTTACGGTACTGAGTTTATACATTTTGATACTTCTTTGATTATTGGTAATCGAACACACAACACTTGCCGTTGCAAGCACTCTTTCACTGGACCATGCTGGACCCTGACTGTAGGTCGTATTCTACGAGGTGATCATAGAGTATTACTACTGACACGCAGCACTAGTATTTGTGGAGACAGTTGAAGGCCAGTGATACATATTTAATGCCGCCGAACCTTTCAAGTCTAGTTCTCTCCACAGGACCTCTATCATGTTCTTTACCTTCTCATATGGAACTCCTTTAGCCATCATACCAGTCACCCTACCAGATAATTTTTTATTTTCTCACCTGAAAATGTACTTCATTGTCAATGGCTATGTTTAGCACATTTGTCGTACAACTGACCACAAGATACTGCCTTGGTATTTCATCAGTCCAGTCGTTCATTTTATTCACGTCATGCCATGTTGTTTTGCCAAGGCCATAACATCATGTGCCCTGCTGTTGCAAACTATCATGAATGCAATATTTTTCTCCGTCCACAGGTTGGAGATGTGTAATTATACATCTCAGAAAAAGCCCCTGTAGGATTCATGTTGTTCATATATGAATAGTATGTGACCTTTCGGAGCAATATGAAAACGGATTCACTATAAGAGGGTTAGATAGAGGCTACACTTCTTTCCATTATGAATGCTTTTTATGAAGGATTTTCATCAAGGAATGTCAGCCTTGGTTTTCTACCGAAATAGCATTAAGAAGGCTGGCTTTATTAGTCTACCTAGCCAGAGCACTTTTTTCAAGTAGGTCTGCTCTTTAGACATGATGCTTAAATCCAAATCCTCAAGGAAATCACCATTAAACTAAACGTTGTCTTATGTACAGTGGACATAAAAAGTCTACACACCCCTGTTAAAATGCAAGGTTCTTGTGATGTAAAAGAATGAGACAAAGATAAATCATGTCAGAACTTTTTCCACCTTTAATGTGACCTATAACGTGAACAATTCAATTGAAAAACAAACTGAAATCTTTGAGGGGGAAAAATAAAAAATAAAAAACTCACAATAACCTGGTTGCATAAGTGTGCACACCCTTAAACTAATACTTTGTTGAAGCAACTTTTGATTTTATTACAGCACGTCTTTTTGGGTAGGAGTCTATTAGCATGGCACATCTTGATGTGGCAATATTTGCCCACTCTTCTTTGCAAAAGCGCTCCAAATCTGTCAGATTGTGAGGACGTCTCCTGTGCACAACCCTCTGATGTTCAATTGGATTCAGGTCTGGGCTCTGGCTGGGCCATTCCAAAACGTTAACCTTCTTCTGGTAATGCCATGCTTTTGTGGATTTGGATGTGTGCTTTGGGTCGTTGTCGTGCTGAAAGGTGAACTTCATCTTCAGCTTTGTAACGGACGCCTGAAGGTTTTGTGGCAAAATTGCCTGGTATTTGGAACTGTTCATAATTCCCTCCACCCTGACTAAGGCCCCGGTTCCAGCTGAAGAAAAACAGCTTCAAAGCATGATGCTGCCACCACCATGGTTCACTGTGGGTATGGTGTTCTTTGGGTGATGTGCAGTGTTGTTTTTGCGCCAAACATACCTTTTGGAATTATGGACAAAAGGTTCGACCTTGGTTTCATCAGACCATAACTTATTTTCCCACGTGCTTTTGGGGGACTTGACAGCCGGGCTTGGATGTTTTTCTTTGTAAGGAAAGGCTTCCGTCTTGCCACCCTACCCCATAGCCCATTCATATGAAGAATACGGGAGATTGTTGTCCTATGTAGCAAACAGCCAGTACTTACCAGAAATTCCTGCAGTTCCTTTAATGTTGCTGTAGGCCTCTTGGAAGCCTCCCTGACCAGTTTTCTTCTCGTCTTTTCATCAATTTTGGAGGGACGTCCAGTTTTTGGTAATGTCTCTGTTGTGCCATATTTTCTCCACTTGATGATGACTGTCTTCACTGTGTTCCATGGTATATCTAATGCTTTGGAAATTCTTTTGTACCCATCTCCTGACTGATATCTTTCAACAATGAGATCCCTCTGATGCTTTGGAAGCTCTCTGCAGACCATGGCTCTTGCTCTGAGATGCAACTAAGAAAATGTCAGGAAAATCCTACTAGAACAGCTGAACTTTATTTGTGATTGATCAGAGTCACTTTAAATGATGGCAGGTGTGTAATGACTTCTATTTCACATGAGTTTGAATGTGATTGGTTAATTCTGAACACAGCCACATCCCCAGTTATAAGAGGGTGTGCACACTTATGCAACCAGGTTATTGTAAGGTTTTTATTTTTCATTTATCCCCCTTGAAGATTTCAGTTTGTTTTTTAATTGAATTGTTCACATTATAGGTCACATTCAAAGTGGAAAAAGGTCTGACATGATTTATCTTTGTCTCATTCTTTTACATCACAAACACCTGGCATTTTAACAGGGGTGTGTAGACTTTTTATATCCACTGTATATATAGACATCTATACACACACACATTTTGACAATGACAAAACCATTGGATCAAAATGAAACACCACATATAATGCATCGTGTAGCCTAACTGTTAGAACATCTCACCAACAAACCAAACAATACTAGATTAACCTTAATTATTTCCCGGGTTGCTGCTGTAAATATGAATGTGTTCTCAGTCAACTTGCCTGCTAAAAAAACTTTATTGAATTACTTGCCTTCAGGAAAACATTCTAAGTAAAAATAATAAGACAATGTGTTTATACAGTACATTTGTTTTAGCGTAGTAGAATACACTGACTGCCTGTTGCTCTGAAATGTCTTGTAAATTAGCACAATGTAAATGTTTTTGTGAACATGAATTTTGGAAAGCAAGAGCTCATTGGAATAGTTATCATTCATGCTTTGCAAGTGTTTATCACATATGTATATGGGTCAATTATCAGACACTCTCTAGCCACCACAGTCTCATCATGTTTTCCAATACCAATTAAAGGGTTGCCGCAAAATTGAGACACTACATAAATTAAATTGAAAACTATTTAGAATTTTACCAAAAAAATTTTACCAAAGTATATTTTTTGGAGGAATACACTTGAAAATAGTTAAGGCCAATGAAATACTACAAATGTGAACACTCAAAAGTAATTTAACTATCTCAATTCAAATACATGTACCAGAATGATCTTAGTTTAGATTAGACTTCAGATTTTAATTTAACCATGAAGTGAAAACCCGCATTTTCAACCCACCTAATGTGTATACATGTAATAATTGAATCATTAATCAGTCAGCAGAGAATTTCCCTTCAGATCTAAGCAGATGTAGGAGAAAAGTCTATATTTGTCTCTTTCCTCCCCAAAGATCTGGCCTACACTGCAGAACAAACATTTCTCATCTGCATTTTAAAAAAAGAGCATCGGCATCTACCCCGTGAGTTACCTGTAAGTGTCCTATGGAATGCTTCGTAGATGTTTCCCCATTTCTTCTCTGACTTGATATGTAAAAGAAAACTTTGTCACATTATGTTCTGCTATTCTATCCAAATCAATCAAACGAAAATAGGTGTTCCTTGTTCACACATTTCTCGGATTTACTGGAACCACTTACCATCAAATCCCAGTTGCTGTAAGCTAACCAAGAGGAGGGATACAGTTCCAATTATTTCCCCCCTGTGCGCAAACACATTTCCAGCTGCCGCGTGTTTTACTGGAGCTCGGTTTAACAGTTCAACTGAGGAGCTTAAAACTGTGAGCGTGTATGATGTGTGTGTGTGGGTTTGTTTGTGGGTGTATATGTATGTATGTGTGTATTTGTCCTTGTTTAGCTATATTAGCATAGTAAACTATATTAGCATAGTAAACAAGAAAAATTCAATCCAGTGGCAAAGTTTAGCCATTCCTCATGAGAAAAGGAGAAATTTAAGCTATGGTTTAGGTTACAACTGTGGTTTGGGTTGAGATTAGGAATTTGGATTAAAGATTAAGGGGTCAGGTAAGGTCTCAAATTACGATTAACACCCTGCTTCATCGCCACAGCTCCCAGCAGACCAGAGACAGTCGATGTGGAGATGTGTCCTCTGAAGCACATCCAATGCAGTTCCGGTTCCTATCCCAATGCTCACTCAACCAGGCAGCCTATGCCGTAATCCTGACCCGCAAGAGGAAACACTATCCGGTCTTCTATCTCAATTGAGCAAATGGGGACGCAAACCGCCACAAGGAATCGCTAGAAAGTAACGACCAAAGGCACCATGTATTAACCTCCCAAGCACACAGCACAGTCGGCTCATAAAATGAAGGTAGGTTCGCACACAAACATAGACCACATGAAAAGGCACGTGGCCGTTTCTTTCCCCCAGGAATGCATCACTGTCCATCTGGAAGGACGACAGCGTCAGGGTGAGTCAGTGTGTGTCCCCGGCTCGGCAGGCTGTGACTTTGAGTCAGTGGCTAAGAGCCGCTGTAGCAACAAGGCCCCATAACTCCCCTACTGTCAAACTCAGCGGGATAAATGTCACCGTTCGTCTGTCATGGCACTCTGTCCCCTACGTAGTGTCCTCAATTGGCAACGATATAATACCAAGCAGTACGTAAGCGATAGGCAGCCATTATGGATTCAGCCCACGTGGGAGGCGGAGCCCCATGCCCACCTGAAGCCCCTGTGTAAAAGCCCCCCCATCGCCACTCACATCTGCAGTGCAACAATCACCCAGGCCCCGCCTACTCGGCCCCTCCCTATCGTTACAACACACATACAGACTGACTGACATGCAGACGTACACGCAGAGAAACGCACGCACGCACGCACGCACGCACACACACACACACACACACACACACAAAGCTCCGGTAATTGCTATGCGCGGACGGTGAACTTAATCATATCTGTGCATTTGTGGCTTGTGACACACAGCGCAGTCATACGTGTTATTTGCTTACACCCCGAATGCAGTGCCCTGTTTCTGGCTGGTGGCAAACGGGTGCCAGGGTGAAAAACAGTGTCAGCCTCTGCCCGCCAATGACACCCACCCTGGCTTATCCAGAAGAGGAGATAGGGGTGCTTACGCCGGTGGTTGATACCACAGAGCGAACAAACACATCGCGATAGCCTCTCTGATATGCAGTGGGTCTCCATGCAGAGATGCGCTCGCGCAGGAAACTGTATGTGCTGGTTAGGCCTAACGCTCTAAATATATTCTGCTTGCTCCTTTAATTGTAGCACGTAAGAAAAACCACATCATAACACATGTTGGGACTGTTTGCCCTGAAGAACAGTACTGGCTACCTGTACATCACAGTCACTGTGAAGTAACCACGTTTAAATATAGTGCTACTACGCGGTCCCTGGGTCAGATAAACAACACGCCCGGTCCATCCAGCACACAGCGCAGACGTCAAAGTAAACAAATGAGCCCAAGAAGAACAGCGCCGTCTATTGGTTTACCCGGTACTGATTTTTTGTATAGACTATGCAACATACAAGAAAAAATGAATAATAAGTGCACTGAGGTTCGAGTTTACGGACGCAAAAAAATGACGTTCGAGACGCCACGTAGAGTGAAATGAATATGAATGTGTTTTCCGGATGTATCTATGTTTGCACAGCATTGTGGAAGCCGAGAGCTTTAAGCCGTAAGAGCAGTAAAGATGACTGATGATGAGGGGGAGGAATACATCAACAGATTTAGAAATCACTACGGGGATGATATATCCTGTATTTACAGTACGGGACTTCAATGTCACTAAACCTCTTTTGCTCCCTGAGATCCACTACGCAGCTCACACACTTGGTCACTCAGTTGCTTTCAATGCCGAAATTGTTGGCCTCAATGAGGGCCGGTATGAAAATGGATTCTTTAAAATATATAACCATGAGCACATTTTTCAGCAGAACAATACACAACCTGGTAGAAATCAACACGTACTATTAATGTGTACAGCCTTCAGCTTTTGAAACATCCATTTTATTCTCTGGGCTTGTAGCACCTAGGGCAGAACAGCGAGGCACATGCAGTATTCATACGGCGGTGTCGGTTGTCTGTTGCAGCTGACGTGCGGCAAAGGGTGGATCAAAGCCGGGTAGAGATCGACTTGTGAGTAGTGATGGCGGGCACAGTGGGAGGGGCACATGCTACAGCCCGATAACCGCGGCTTTCGGAGCGAAGGCCCGGCTGGGCTGTCAGTCCCACGATGCCTCTGTACGCCACGCGCGCGGACACGTGACGAGATAAGTGCACGCGCACGGCACAAACACGCACACTCCCCCCTTTTAATGTGGAACCTCAACATCTAACGGACTGGTCTACATTACTAAAGGTCTTCCCTGTCAGCTACATTCACTGCTCTCTTGACGACCTGATATTTTCCACAGAAATGGTTGTACAGTGGCAAAAAGTTCTTGTCTTTATTTTTAGTGCAAAGTTGGTGTACAGTCTCGACTGGGCGCGGTATTGTTGACGAAAATGTATGGCTGCTTCGCTAAAGGACATATCAGCCTGCATGTTTTATCACCCAAGTAGTTGTAGTCAGTGGGTGCTGGTACATCCCACTCACTTACATACTGTACATACGCACTTGCGCACACACACACACACACACACACACGTCCCTCAGTGAGGTAGAAAACAGATTGAGCTCAACAAGCCCAGGCCCGGAATCGATGTAGGTGAATAAGTATGGCTTCATTCATTTCCCTCTCGCAGCATTGCTTAGTGTTTGCATTAAATGTTGCTCCTTCTGCTCTTCAGAGTGGAAAATTGCAGCCCTCGTTCAAACACAAACAGAGATGATATGGTCTTACTGCCAACTGATGGACCATTGAAGATGTTCACAGATTCTTTCTATGCAGCTGTACCTCATTTTATGCCTTTCTATGCCCCTCTCTTTCATACATCTTTATCTTTTTGTTCTCAGTAGGATACCCTCAATAGAATCCTCTTAGGAAAAAGGGTTCCAAAAAGGTTCACTGTCTGTCCTGATAGAAGGAACCCTTTTCCCAAAATGGGTTCTGCCTTTAACCAAAAAGGGGTATTTAAATAGTTCCCTCATTAGAACAGCCAAATAATACCAGTAGAGACCTTTTAATATTTTCCAGATAAATGCTCTATTTATGCAGAAGTCTTATAATTCTGTTATAATTCCCCAACATGGTACTCTACGTCCTCTGTTCCAGCAGGAAAACACCACACCGGCTTTTGTTGTATGCCTTCCTAATGCACTTATTCAATAATTATTTTGAAATCAGTAAGCACTTCATTCTGTTCCGTACTAATATTTCACCTCATATTTCCTCTCTATTTTTTTTTCTGGCTGTTATGTCCTCAGTGAACTTTAATATCTGTATATCTCTTACAGCCTCCAGTGTTTTCATGCGTTGGCTGAATTGTATGGCATGATTTGTAAAGTTGTGTCCTATTGTATCTCTAGCCTCCATTGTTTTCTATAAATGGTTTGATCTAGATGTTAGTTAGATGTTAAATGTTAACCATGTGGATCATGGGAGTTGGACCTAAAAGAGGTTAAAGGCGGTGAGGGGTGTAAAAACACTTAAAAAGCCATGAAGTTTTTAGATGACAGAAGACTATTAGAGTCTATTAGGAAAAAACCTCTGAAGTATCAGCCGTCCGCTTTGTTTTTATGAACCACACTGCAGCTGCTACTCAGTCTGTTTCAGGATTACATCTGAGACTATTAGTACTGAGGCCGGACAAACACGCGCACGCACACACGCGCACACACACGCACACGCACACGCGCGCACACACACACACACACACACACACACACACAGCTGCAGGAAGGGCTCCATGTTTGATTGTGTTTTGGGAGCAGCCTCCAGGAAAACAGGAAGACACATATAGTAACCTACATGATGTTTGTAGGGAAGCCCTGCTTACACTGTGCCAGTCATCCAGTGTGTGTGTGTGTGTGTGTGTGTGTGTGCGTGTGTGTGTGTGTGTGTCTGTTTCTCTTCCGGGCCAGACCAGCCAGGTGGTGACCATACAAAGCCCTCCTAGCCAGCAGCTTTATCCCTTTACAACACAACAACAAATCACCTCATACCAAGTAATTAACAGGTTCTAGATCAACAACTTGATGCTAATAACTTATTCCTGTCACAATGCAAAACGATCCTCTTTTTTTTCTTACATTTGTTTTATCGGAATTCATATTGTATTCTTTAAGATATAACCAATCCCCCACTCAAAATAGAGGACACTTTAGCGTTGTCTAAAAAATTGCTTTTCTATATTCAATAAGCAAATTGCTGAACATAGGGCTAGCTCTTTTGCAGGTTTAATCAGCCTGCTCCTAAGGTGAATAATGGAATTACCTGAGTGATAATCCTCATGCATGAAACAGAATCAGAATCACTTTAATATCTAAACACATTTACATGTACTCAGACTTTTACTTGGTGTAGTGGTGCTACTGAAATTAAACGCATAGGGACAGAATTCACAAAATATACACAAAGTTGACACACACTTATATGCCATAGGTGCATAAATGTGATTCAGGAGATATTTATTTATTTTTTCCCAGCTGCTGGTGTGACTTCTTGTTGCTCGCTGTCATGGTGACCTCCAACCTGAGGCTGTGGGAAATGATGGTCCTCATGACTGAATGACAGGAGAGGTTTGAGAGAACCCAGGTGGACAGCATCTTAGAGGGCTTGGCAATATTGCACTCTCTCGCTCTAGAACACACACTGACGCGAACGGGTTAGCCCTGTAAAACCCAGGGATGCAAACTGTTGGAAGACAAAAGAAGGTGACATTTCCTTTGCCTGCTGAAACACAGCGATAATATGAATAACATGCCAGAAAATGTGTTACTTTCTGGTTATTATTGTAATGATATCAACATTTGGGTGACAATATGATATCACACACAGAATTGTTACACCATGCGCCATTAGAGCTGTTTATCCTGCACACTGATGCCTTTCCTCACTTTTCATGAGTTCTGTGCATGGCACTCCTGCCCCTGATAACCATTTATTCATTAAGACAAATTCCTCTTCACACTGTTTATTATATTAAAGAAAAGGCTACTGTAAAAAAAAAATCTGATTTTCTCAAATCCAAAAGCTTGCCTGGGATTTGGCAGCAATAAAATCAAATAGATCTGCATGTCGTTGTGGAGGTAAATAGAAAACACTATAAAACATACTTTAGTTTGCTGACAAATCGACACGCCTCACATCCCCTCTGAAACACTGTATTCCCTCTCACACACACAACCAAATTCTGCCCAAGAGTTCTCCAAAAGATGCTCATAGATGTCTCTAAGAACCCCAGGGTAACATTGAGGAATCTATGGGCCTCTCTTGCTACAACCAAAGTTCATGAGTCTACTGTCAGAAACAGACTGCACAAATATGGCCAACATGAGAGGTCTGGAAGGGAGAAGCCGCAACTCTCAAAAAAGAATATCAAGACACAACAGACGTTTGTCAGACAACACCTGGGTAACAAAATAATACCGGAACAATGCGCTCTGAACAGATGACTCAGAAGAGTTGTTCGGTCGCAATGCAAGACTCCAAAAACAAAACACTACATTTGAACAGAAGAACGTGAAGTTTGTAAAGTTTGGAGACTGTGGCATTATGGTTGGGGGCTGCTTTGCTGCCTCAGGACCTGGCCAACTTGTCATCATTGAGTCAACTCCAGCACCACATTTTGAACTCTGACATATTCCTGAAATTTTGTGATCAAAACTGTACAGGTTTGCAGGCCTGGAAACTACAACTGACCCAGAATATTTTGCAACAACCTGTGTTTTTTTGTATCTACTGCTGCAGGTGGATTAAAAAGGCCATTGTATAACCGAGCTCAGTACCCTGGTTCTGCCTGAACCCCTTCTTGGTCAGGAAACCATGCAGACTAGGGACAAGAGGAAGAACAGAGAAACGTTATCCTCTCCTCTTATCCTCCATGGCTGGCATTTTTAAACCACCCTCCATTCTCACTTGGCTTCTTTTAGTTGGTCTTTTTGAAATTACAGAAAGCGGTGTGTTTCCGTTGGACCCGGCGGGTAAACATCTCCGGTAGAGCCCTCGAAAACAAACAGTGGTATTAATTCACACTGAGCTCCAGCAGTGCTTTTGACTGCCAGACTCATTTAAATACCGCCGACAGCTATTTCCCTTGCTTCCCATCTCTCTCGCCGTCCTACATCTTGCTCTCTCTCCATCTCTCTCCTTCCCTATCTCTGCTTGGTTTAAGTTGTTTCCTCCGCCCTCTCGTACCCCAGAGCGAGGGGTGAGTTTGGGGTAACCGCGACGCAGTGCAGACTCCCTGGTCGTCGCCCGTGGCCTGCGGCGATACACGGGTCGAATAGTGAGTAGGAGAGAGTTCCCCTGCATTTCTACAGACAAAAACACACCGCTCCTTCAGGTTTCATCACGGGCTAGTGAATAAACAAGCTGCCATTGATTAAATTGACAAATACGCTGGATGCACAGCAGAGCATCCGCCTGGGAGACACACCTGTAGCAAGAGTGTGCGGTCCAGGATTTACATCACTTATCACCAGTGGCTGGCTGGCGGCTACACATCTGGGCCCCAATCAACCCTCTCCTCCATGGAGCGCGTGAATAACAAGGGCTGTGGGCAAGCTCCTTACATGCCCACAGACGGAGGGGGCTCTTTGAGTGGGTCCTGCCTGGCATTCAGGGAGCCAGGGGAACAGGCAGATGGGTAGGGAGGCAGCAGCTGGGTTTGGATCTCAAGCCGGGCTCCCTGGTGTCATCTCTGCTCCGAGGAGGTGGAGTAGAAGGCGGGGGGGATTAACGCTCCCCCTCCCTCTTGCTCTCCACTTCTCTCCCTCCCTTTCCCCACCTCTCTCTGTTTTTGTGTCTTCCCATCCCTCGCTCTCTTTTTTCTCTGTCTCTCGCAATTACACACAGCCACTGGCCCGTGGAGTTTAGGGTTCATTGGAACTTGGGAGTCTGATGTTTGTCCGGGGCTGGTTGTAAGCTCTCCAACGTACTGGAGGAAAGACTGGGAAGCCCTAGTCCACTCTCTCACACTGCAGGTCCTCCTTGAGCCACCATGCTGTCAGGTTCAGCACACACACAAAGCTGACGACAAGCAAAAAAAACAATCCAGTGAATCATGTCAACAGATTGTGGTAGTGACGTCTCAATGGGTCAATGGATTGTAATGTAAGACAGAGGCAGACCACCATTTAAGGTCTCAAGCCAAACATTACTCTTGACAGCAATGTTGGTTAGTGATAATGCATTAGTCGAGTCTTAAAGAAGCAAGGTCATGTTCCTATCTTAGTTTTTCCTAGAGTAACTCCAAGCAGTGAAACAACCAGGACAAGTTAACCAATCCAAAAGGACTGATTTGAGGTAGAAAAGGGCAATTTACGAAAGAAGGCTGAGATTCATTTGTTTGGTTAATATCTGTTCTTTGTTGGCTGTGAAGTGGAGGCCATCATGAACTCTGATTCATAGCATTGCATTCCTGTGAATTCCTGAGGAACTATGATTTCCTTCTGTCTTTTTCAGATCATTGTGGTTATATAAGACGTCATAGCACACCCCAGCACTAATCCTCCTCTTGGTGTACTGCTTAAGGGGTTGCTAGGCAACTCATGGCACCAGGCAACCCACAGTCCTTGAGCTACAATTTTGTACCCAGAAATCGACATCAGACGAACACCTTAAAGCACCACCTTTCCATTTATCTGTGTCCCTTCAGTGAGAAAAGTGGACTTAGCTTCAATATGTAATGTTTATTAAACCATGTGATCGTCACAAAAGGGAAGTGGTGTTTTAAAGAACAGAAACTTCTCTCAAAACATCCCAAAATGGACTTTCCTTAGTCCCCTTCCAGAAAAGGCAGGCAGTGGTAGAGAAAGTTCAGCCGACCAATGGCAACTTCTAGCCACTCGAGTCAGACACTGAACTCACCAAAATAAAAGAATTATCCACCCCAGATATATCTGCGGCATTTTCTTCTCTAATGACCGGCCTATGCTTTTCAGAACTGTCAGAAATGAAGTCTCCGATGTCCCGTTCTGTCTGCTGACCATTGTATGGGCTTATGACCTATCAGCTATACTACATCCCCTGAAACCATCACTGGATACATTAAGTGGCATTAATATTAGATTGGGCCTGATGGGGAGGCTATTTATCCAAGATTTAAAGAGAGGGTGTCTTGGTAATAGGAACATTAGGGAAACGATGCAGCTATCAGAGAAATGGCCTCTGACAACGGGAGGGAGAGATAAAGAGGGTGGGAGGTAGTAGGACATAATGAGAGAGATAGTGTGAGAGGAGGAGGGAGGAAGAGAGAGGGGGAGGATTTTGGTGGTGATGATGTACATAGATAATGGTGGTTGGTGGGCAGGCATGATGGAGGGGAGGGGGAGAGAGACAGACGGATGGTGACAATAATTAAGGAGATTTCTGCTTTTAGAGAAATCTACTGTTGTTCATCTAGGTCTTGGTCCCTCTAGATTTACATTTAAGTCACTTAGCAGACACTCTTATCCAGAACATCTAACAGTAGTGAGGGCATACATTTTTCATAATTTCGCGGCCTAGATCTCTGCTTCAAGTGACTGACAAATCTACAAGAGTCACTTGTCAACCTGACAGAAACATTTACATTTCCATCATTTAGCCGGAAGAAAGGCATTTTTTTTGTCAGGGATCCATCTACCTTTGAGTTACTGGTCAGATGCTTTAACCACTAGGCTACCTGTCATGCTGGCACTGAACAGCCAACATGGCAAACGAACTAACAACCAATTTAACATCTGTGAGCTTAGAGTGCAGACGTGTTTGTTCTTTGTGTTAATGAAAAACAATTTCCTCTTCTGAGGTTGGAAAAATACAATTTCCTATTTTCTTTATCCTTTCTGTTAACTGTCACAGAGTCTGAATGGCCAACAGTTTGCATTTTGCGCTTTGCTTATTGGCTAGAGTATCTATTATGCTGCGATTACAGCAGAGATTTCCCCTCAGAATTACTGTGAAACCGGATTGGGAAACAAAACAATAACACCAATGTCTCTTTATTAGAAAGGTATTATTTAAAGCGTTACGAACCCCACGCTGTGGATTGGAGGCAGGGAGCCTCTACAGATTCATGTCATTTGGAAAGTCTCTCAAAAATACGGTTTGATTTGGTGAGAGATTGCCATCCTGTCAGGCTTGAGAATAATGTGTGTCTGTTTATGAACACCAATCTCTGGTGGAAGCCAACTGGTTTCAACATTAATATTTCAACGTGGCACATGTACCCACAGGGAACCGCTGGAGCAATTCTTATCGAGAGTTATGATTGTTTTTTTTTTCCTACAATGTTCAAATGTGGTTAGAAATGCACTTGAAGTATGTTTAAGCAGCTGTCTGGTCATGGTGGGTAAGATATGTGCATGTTTCCCCTACCCTGAGGGGAAATATTAAAAACTTGAGGATCAATAATGTCCCCTGTGACTCCTTGATGCTAAAACGAAGGGAGAAGTGGAGAAAAATGGAATCAGGCGTTGATGATTGAAGTAAAAAAAAAGAAGAAAAAAAGAAGTAGAAAGACAGAAATGAGGGCAAGAGGCAATAGCGATAGACATGAGAGAGACAGAGGAGAGGGAAGTGAGAGGACCTCCGTGCAGATATATACGATACACATTTTCAGCCTGAAATCAACAGTCATACAGCCCAGCAAAGCGTAGTTCCAACCATCCATCGTCGCTGTGTTATCAAGGCCCTGGGGGCCAGATGTCTGCTTCGGATTGGATTTCCCAGACATTTAGCAAGGCAGCGGCCCATTAATATCAGTTCTGTGTTTTAGATATTGGTTACTCATTGATTTCAGGCTATACTGATAAATAATTGGTTTAAGGCATTTGCTGTTGTCCATGATTTGAATTGATACCATGATGTCATTGTTTATGGACAGTCCATTCATAGGCAAAATCACAACTCTAATTATATTTATTCATTTTTATGGGCATTTTCGAGAGATGAAGATAATTCGATGCATTATGGATGTTAAATAAAACAGAAAGTTTTATTATTAGAGAATGTTTTTCTAAGGTCAATACATGGAATTTGGTTCTTGTGATGGCACGAGTGCCCAGCGTGTGTAAAAACGAGGCAGTGAAAAAAAGTTACAAAACATAAACGTAAACGGATCAGTTCTTTATAGTGGTCATTTGTCAGATAGAGAATCACGCATCTCACGTTCGACACGACAGAAACAACAATCTGTGAAGTGCGGTGGCCAACAAACACAATATATACCTAACTAATGACTGAGTGGAAACAGGTGTGTCCTCGTGGGTGTGTTGGTGCCACCACTCTTCAGCCGGTGGTTAATACACCGGGGAGGATGGAGCGCCGGAGAGGAAGAGGAGCTGCGGTGCCACGTGGAGCAGACGTCACAGTTCTAATGAATAGGCTTGGCTGAACACAAAAACTTAACTTTTAATTTTTCAATATTACTTAAGAGAGGTTAATTGACCATTTGGGGATTTTAGTCTGCAATTAAAATATTGCATAATTCGTCAAAATGCATACCATAAAATAACGTAAAAGCTGTAATCATTTTGAAATGTTTTTTTAATGTCAGCACAAGACATAGTTAAGAGCATTTGTAGCAATTTCTGCCTGTCTGTGTGGTTCGCTGTCTGTTGCTGCATGTGTAGCTAGTTTAAGGATAACTGTTTTGTGGTTTGACTTTGACAGATACTTGACAGTTCCTCAAAACTGTTAAGTTGGATAACTTCAGTACTGTATATATATATATATATATATATATATATATATATATATATATATATATATATATATATATATATAT
>JACXGI010008450.1:0-33485 GCA_016801175.1 Esox masquinongy | reverse complement strand
GGGGGGGGGGGGGGGGGGGGGGGGGGGGGGGCAGTGTCATCAGAGATACATCGTCTCGTAGACGCGTACAGATAGATTGAATGATTCAACACATGATGATCAGGTTGCTGCATTTTGATTTTGAAGGAGTGAAGCGTGTTGAGAGCTCTGTTGAAATTCAGGCAAGCAGAAACAAAGAAGGAAAATGGTAGAGGTTACAGAGAACAGTGAATTGTTCAAGTTATTGTTTGGCCCGTGTTGTGCTGTCTGTAGCATGAATTAAAGTCTCTCTTAGGGTTCTTCACTCATAGTTTGACCTTTTAGATAATGACCAATATTATGTTTGTTTGTGCCACTAAAATGGAAAAGCACTCGTAACGTTCTTGACATGTTCTGATAGCTCTGTTGTTTTGACCGCCTTTACTGTATGCTTTGCATGGAATAAGTCTTAACTTGGAAGGCTTCTATTCTGCCCTTAAATATACACACATTCCTTTTCCATTGAATAATGGCAAGGCTTCTGAAGCTCTCTTTAGCTATTCATGGGAAGCACACTGCACATCCATCTGCTCAGGTGTCTCTATAAGGGAGAGTTATTCATAATTGCTTCCTGAGAACTTGATGATCTTGTTGAGGATATATACACTTTACTGATCTCCAAGGGGAGATATCACATTTCAGATCGTTCAATTGTTTTAGCTAAAAGAAAACATTCCTGCTGCTATTTTAATCTCTCAGTTAAGGTGCACTGCAAAAGGGACGGTTAGTTCACTTGTTTTTGATTCCGGCTCAAATGCACTATGTCTAGTCAATCGCTCTGTTTTGTTTGGGATTTGTTTCACCTGTAGGAGTCTATCTGTTGGACTTGTTTTTCTGATCTTTTTCTTCCCTAAGATGGGGATTTGTCTACAGCTGGAAACATCGTGAACAAGTTGTAGCCAAGGCCAACTATGTGGTCGTTGGTGTTTCAACATGTTACAGCCAGGCCCCTGTGTCGTGGGCGTGCTGTTTTGTCAACAGCTTATTTTTGCCCTCAGGAGTAGTTTGAAAGCTTTCAAAAGGGTGTTCGACTGTGTGAACTTTGATTGTCAAGTACAGCGCGGAAAAGATTTGCTTTGAGGGTCTCAGATGCTTGTTATCCCAAGGTCATCTGTTATTGTGGACACCGGGTTTATGTACAGTAATCACAGACATTCAGCCCTCAGGATCATCAACATGAATGTCAGTGAACGCAAGATCACGATCTGGTCTCCACTATCTGATTTTCCTTACAATCATAACAGTATTAGAATTTTCATCTTCCCACATCTCTGACCTACACTGACTTCAGAGAGAATATCGTGTCACAGGCAATCTTGTGTGTCTGCTTTTTTTTAAAATGTTTTTTCTGAAGATTCATGTTGCTTGAAACAATGTCATATTTTCATTATGGAGGCAGTATTTTGTCACCTTTATTAGGGACGTACAGCAGACATTATGCGGTCAACCTTGCTGTTTGCGGTTTCCTAGTTATAACAGCAGCATACATGCCACACCTAGATCATAGGTTACTGACCCAGAGCCAATGGCAAGCGTAGGAATAGTATAGGGATAAAGGTTGATGGCAGGTGAGACTTCCTGACTGTACTTCTTCCTTGTACTTTATATGACTGTGGGAATGTCCCTCTGTTGGACTTGGTGTCATTCAACTCCCTGCCATCGAATCACCGAAACTGATGGTAGTTCCATAGGAGGATCATTGTAGACAAACCGCGCTGTGTAAATCCTGCAAAATATGCCCCAAGGTTTTATCAAACAAGACTTCAGACTATTAGAGCTGGTATCACTGTCTCGTAGTTTTTTTGGCCTTATTTTTTCCCCTGTTTCTGTAGTGCACTACTTTTGGGCTGTCATTTGGTACACAGACATCCTCTGTCATTATTATCATACAGCAGATGTAATTCTCCCCGGACTGGGCACAAAGGAGACAGGACAGGAGCGCTTTGCTACTGCTGCAGTGGAAGTAACCTCAGGAATTGTAGAAATACTAGGATCCAAATAGGATGTTTTCAGACATTAGTCCTAGCTGGCATTCATGATCTAGCGTTAGAAGACCCATCTACTATCACTTGGGCAGTGTTACATGCTAATGCTCAACAGAATGCACATTATTCCATGAGGCACTGTGTGTGTACATAATTCATCACAGCATCAACGTGAATAGTGTTTATTAGAGCTCAAACAGAAATTGTCCATATTTCAGTCAAAAAACTCCTTAAATTTGCATGACATCTTCGTCATTTAGCCCACAATGTTATTTATAGCAGGGTTTCCTTTTTACCTGCACCCAGTGAGAATCAAACTCACAAGCCCGGTGTTGTAAGCGCCATATTCTACCAGCTGAGCTATACATGTGACCTGTTAGGTGATCCAAATAAAGGGAGTTTATCTCTAACCAATCAGAGCCAATAATACTTTTTTGAAAATATGCTCAACCCAAGGATTCCTGGGACCAATTGGATGGAAGCCATGGATTCTTGAGACCAGTAAGATGGTTTGGTTGTTTTTGCGAACGGGGAGTTGTCAGGGAGTCTTTCAGATTCTAACGTCTGTGGGTGTGGTGCAGTGTTTGGCTGCAATAGGCAGTTTGTGAAGTTTGGAAGAACTACTTGGCATGGGGATGCTTTTTTTTCTCGTTCTTGTTCATGTCGCATGTTGGAACACAGTTGACTTGTATTGCCATCACTGCACAAGGAGCTAGCTAGCTATTTAAAAATCTTCTCTGGATTACTGATTTGCTTTATGTTGGCAATGCTTTCCCCAGGAGGTATTTTGTGTTACAACAGCACCTCATTCTGAAATAGATTACTCAGATCCAGATGAGTAATGGGCTAACAGCTTGAAGTGGCCTCTATTCATCTAATTGTTTTTGTGAATAATTCTTCCTGGTCTGGACTCTATCATATTAAATCATTGTTATTCTGTCAAGCAGAAAGCACAGCGCTTTCCTTTGCCAAATATTTGAATAGTAATTATTCCCTTGACGTATGTCATGCTGGCCCTTTGATTTCAAGTGTTTCTGTGCATATCATTGGTTTACGGTGTTATTATGTAAAAGCTACATTGACTACAGAGGCAGAAGTTGAGGCAGAGAAAGAAGTTGGCACAAGATGATACAGTTCATACTCTCTTGTTCCCTTATAGTAGCTATCTGACCATCCATAGCTAATGTGTTTCTTTCTAATGAGCTTGAGCTGGTGGGACAGACTGAGGGATACTTACTGGGCTCTGTTGAGTCCCAAATTGCACCCGATTCCTGACATAGTGTGCTGCTTTAAACCAGAGCTTCAGTCAGAAGCAGTGCACCATTTAGGGAACAGTGGAGATTTACTCCTGAATAAGGCTACACTACAGTGTTGGAGTGGATTTCTGTGTGTTTTACAGCTTAAACTACAGTACAAGTGAAGTTTGGGCAGCTTTGGGCCTCAGTTATTAAAGGCTTAATGAAATAGGGCTTCCCTCGATGGGTATTAACACGGCGTGTTTTTTGGGGGGCTGGGTTTAAACCTCTTTTTAAGGACTTATTGGTAGAAAGGTTTGTAAACACATACCTGCTAATGACCGGTCTTATAACACATTATAGCTAGATCATAATGTATTATTACCTTAGCTTCAGGCTGTGTTAATGTGTCAAAATGATTCAGGGCACAGAATGATCTGGCATTAGTTGATATGATGGATAAGGCGTACAGTTGTCACCTGCCCCTGTTACTTTGGAAAAGGACGAATGTCTCCATTTGCTTACTCAGGGTCACAGGTCCGGGGTCACAGGTCCGGGGTCACAGGTCCGGGGTCACAGGTCCAGACTGGCAGTAATGGTCGGGTAGGAATGATCTAGACCATTACTGCCAGTGCCCAACTTTAGTTCCAACGCTAGTCTAATCACTTCTATCTGATTTGACTAATTAGCTAATTATCAGATGCCATGTTGCTGTGCTGTAGGTTTGGAGATAACGTTGACATACCCAGGAGTTTCCTAGGAGGAGTTCTGGCCTCAGCTAATCTAGAGGACCACTGCAATGCATTCGAAAACCTTGTTAACATAACAAACATAGTGTGGCAATGAATCAGAGGAACTGAGTCATTGTACTGGAGACCATCTAAGATCTGAAGTTTCGTGATGCCTTAAGGGAGATAGACATTGTTGTTGTTGTTGTTGTTAAATATTTCTCACTGAAGAATGCAAACACATTTAATCTATTTTGGAAACAATTTCCTAATCATTTTTTGAATTATTTGCAAAATGGTTCTTTTCATTTATATAATCAAATAGAAGTAATCTATCTATTTAATAGGGGTATTATGGTATGCACAATTCACAGTTTGGTGCGTACTGAAAATCACGGTTCGGTACGATTTCGGTCACGGTTCGGTACGATTTCGGTAACGTGGAAAAAGACATGCCAAACATAACATTTCCTTTAATTTATTACGAAGTTGTAAACTTTGCTCATTGCCACTGTAGTTAAAGCTGCACTATGTAGGATTTTTTTCAGTAAAAAAAACAATTACAACATTTTGCAAATACTCCCCAGTCAGAAGCGGTTCCGTACCAATGTCCGTTAGAGAATAACTTTCCGAATAATAATATGAAAAATAGAATTACCTGTTCCAAAAAAAGCTCTAACTCAGAGTTCAATGTTATTGTTAGCCTTGATAACGTTAGCTTAGGATTCCTGGTTGATAGCTATAGAGAGAGAGTCTAAGTCTTCCTTTCGCTTTTTTTGCAGTTTTCGTAATGTATGCTGTAGTAGACACGGGAGTTATTGGCAGTTTGCCATCCTGGTCTCTAGCTGCCATTATAGTTTATTACAGTAAGCAAACTTTGCTCCCGCATTTATGCAATATATATCATCCAGGTGAAATGCACATTCACAAAACAAAACCAAGCAGAAAAGCCCGCCTCACAGAAGGCGATTGGCTGGAATGGGATTGCTGGGACAGAATTGTCTGGAAAGTAGCGACGGGCTCTAAAAATGATGAATTGACGTTTCATTGGCACTGAACTGTTGGTGTTGCTAAACAACTCTTTGAGGGCCCCATCAGCTTACACAACATGTTTATAGGGGACAAAACTTGAGTTTTTTTACTGATACGGGAGGGTCCTGAAGGTCTGGCTTGTCGTTTTGTGTTTGCCATTTTTATTTACGTGGCTGCGTTACATGTTCTAGGCTACTTCAGTTGCCAAGTTACGGCCCCAAGATCCGTCTCCGGGGGGAGACTCTGAGTTTAGAATGTTAGTTTCTCTCGCAAAAATGTAACGTGTGTGTGGTTAAAACTAGACTATATGCATTCGGATCACAACGCGTACTGAACCAAAGTCCTGTACCGAACGGTACGTTACGGATACGTGTACCGTTACAACCCTACTATTTAGAGACTTTGGTACCAGTGGTACCATCTCCATTTCAGACTGTACCAAACAACTGCTTCCTGCTTTCTGTCTCCTCTTGCCTTGGCATAGGTCATATTCCCTGAAGTGAGAATCCAATTATATGCTTACTGGTTCCCCAAAAATCTAACTCCCTGCACAATCCAGTTTGGGATTGATACCCGTTTGAGAGCCTGGAGTCAGACTTACCCTGGGTATGCCATTTTGTAGGGTTTTGAGGGTTATCCAAATCACATAATGGAGCGGGCAGGGTGGGAATTAGACGTCCCTTCTTCTACCTTCCATGTCTGTTTATTTCCTTGGCATAGTATTGAGCCCTAGTGAGAATGCGTTTCGTAGTGACCGCATACTGATTTTACTTTCTTTGTGCTTAACGATTCTTTGTTGATGCCACAACCTCGTTCTGCTCTATTCTTTGACGGCAGCTTCACAGCCATGTGATGAATATGTACTGTAGTTACTTCTGAGCTGTTCTTCTCATGGAATCCTCTCAATGACTGAATAAATCATGACGCCAACGAGTGTAGTTTGAAAATGTCAAACACTTTCAATCTCTGTCATGGCTGAACACGTTAGGTTGGAACCGTTCACTGACTGACTGGTTAATAGATTATGTTGTGGGCCTAGGACATTTATCAGGTAAATGATTTCCAGACTAAGTACTGTTTTAAAACATCTACATACTGATTGTAACACATGATTTCTTTGCTTCTGTATGTTAAATTGGGTCATGTAGTAAAGTTTATGCAGAAAACAGGCTGCAGAGAGACTGACTGCTACTCATCTGAAATCAAGCCAGGCATGTTTCTTTCTTTTTTTTTTAGGAGCGATGCAAATTTGAAGCAACATGTTTGGTGCTTTCCAACATTACAGAGCACTAATCGCAGGGTTTGAGAAGATTTGTCCCGACTTATGTCTCGGAAGCATCAAATGAGCCTGTCCAGGGAGAATGTTTTGTTAATGGACTGTATCCCTCTCCCTGAATACACTGATCTCCCGTTAGACCAATGAGTGTTTCTTATCCCACTATCATAGCGTTTCAATCGTTGCAAAGGGAAGTTGGCAAGCTGACCCCACTGGCTTACCCTAGATTTAAAACACAAGGGGACCCAACTCATTAGGTGAGATAAACCATTTTCTGGTCCTGGTATTTGTCCTCTAACTACACACCTCACTCACAAACGCCTTCTTTCTTCAGTTTCTTGTCTCTGTGGCTAAACAAATTGTGTTCATTTTACCGAAGTTCTAGCCTATTTTTTTTTTTTTTTATCTGGAACCTTCATTGTAGTGCTATATTTTAAATGTGCAGTACAATTTAAACCCATTCTATAATAGTAGCTATACAATACCCCTTGTGTATGCTTTCTTGTTTATCCATTACAGAGCAAAGTTCACAATAACCCCAGCTTCAAAATATAGTTAACATGTATTTATCTCTTGCTCTCTGCACACTGTTATTTCCCAGGAGCATGGAAAGTATGGCATTGAAAGCCTGCAGAAATCCTGGTACAGTTTTGCTGTAGGGCTTTGTCCTAACCCTCATAAATATCATTCCCATGTTCTCTGAGCATCTGTGAAATTCACATTTTTGTCTTGTCAATTACTGGTGTTCATTTTTTTCTGTGCGTTGACACTATGGCAGACTGTCAAAAGGTGGTGTCTCTTGTCCTGGTAACATTGCGTTACAGCACAGTGCCGGGGAAGGTTGACGTCTTTCGGACACTTCAAAGGGAGTGTGTGTGTGTGTGTGTGTGTGTGTGTGTGTGTGTGTGTGTGTGTGTGTGTGTGTGTGTGTGTGTGTAAACTCACTGAGAGCAGATGTGAGGGGTACAGCTCAGTGGAAAACATGGTTATTTACTAACATATCTTACCGGGTGTAACTGCAGAAATGGTGTGATTACATTTTTCACAATTTTGGTTTGTGTGTTTGTGCCTGCGCACACATGCGTGTATTTCCAGTCCACACATGACCTGTGTTGAATTTTTAGTCCATGTAAACATGTCCCGTAACCTGGGTGTTCTGCAGTGAGCTGAGACGTGTTCTGAAGTGTTTAGAATGGTAGCACATTTAGTTATTCTACAATCATTTGACTACTGAAGTACTGGTTCAGCCAGTTTTGTGTTGTAACCTTCCAAATCCATGTGAGTAAATCCCAGATAGTTGTCAACCAAACTTTGTCTTTAGAAGAACAGCCTCGGTCACTCTGAGGTGTTAATTCTCGGTGTAGGCCAGACCTGGAAAGACACTATTAAACAAAGTCTGGATCTCCCAGTCGATGTCGTGCTGTTACTTCCCCAACAAGCACTGGTGAAACATACAGCGCGGTCCTTAACTATATGGACAATTGGCTTCACAGCTGTCTCTTATTACGCAGGTGTCCAAATACTTTCAATTGGGGAACTATATACAAAATGTGCTGTTATTTCAAAATGGTTCATCCGATTTGGATGAAAAAACACTTAAAGCCAACAGGCCGTACCTTAACGGCATTGTCATTATATCATTTAAAATCCAAACTGCTGAGTACAGAGCCAAAACAACCAAACTTGTGTCACTGTCCAAACACATATAGATTGCACTGTACGCTAGGCTACATCATGCCAAGGAAGACATCAAACCATATAGGTCTAGCAATTGACAGATATAAGTAAATATTCAGCACAGAGGATTTTCCTTGGCAGTGGGACAAACTATACAATCCCCCAGGGTGTGGTTTGCTGGCCTCGAACTGTGACCTGGCCCTTCTCTTCCGGCTAACAGCCTGGTCTTAACACCCAGAAGTTGACAATTGTCAAAGCCCTACCCTGTGGCTGCCAGGATGAGATCCATAAGGTTGGAGGAGCACGGTTAGCGGAGCCAACCCGAGTCAGGCCCACACACACGAGCTGGAGAGGCTTTGGAAGGAGCCCAGGGACACAGCTGTGAGTTTGTAGCCTGTATGGGCGCTTCTTCATTTGGCCATATTGACAGGATGGCATGGTGCCCTGACCCCATGGTTGTGGTGCTAAATGGAGGCTAGTCAAATACTTCCAAAATCACCGTAGTTGTCAGGCCTAGTTCTGGGCAATTTAAAATTAGCCAAAATTGTTTGAATGGGCTACTGAGTGTAGAACGCTCCCCACGCGCCTGTTGAGGCTGCGTGTCGTTGATGACTGCAGGTTACACTGGATACAGATACTGGATTAATGAACAATATCCTGTTCCTCCTCACACCCTATTGCACCTACTATACTAATATAGTGAGAGCTTTTGGAGCATACGCCCAAGTAAGGCATTTGATTGGTTTGTTCTCTTGGGAGGCATCACTGATTCAGGTTCCCACCCCTATTTAGGTATGTTTCTCCCATGGACTTTGCCAGTCATCATATTTGGGGAAGCAGTGTTTCAACAAGGCTAAATGGAGACTAACGATGTGGTCATGGGGGGGTCGGGTGTGTGTGTGTGTGTGGGGGCGGGGGTTGCTCTCCCTTTTCCACTCCTCTTTCTCCCCTTTATGTTTCCCTCACCTCCTTCTCATTAATTCACTGTTTCCCCACACCCTGGTCCTGGATGGGAGTGCTTCCGTAGCTCAGATCTTCAGCCCAGTCTCCTCTAGATGCAGCCAAAAATCACAAGAGAATTGAAAAGAATAGGTGAGACTTTCAGCCCAGTCTTTTCTCTCCCACTGCCTCCCACAGTCATTACACACTGGTGGTCCTGAAGGGAGATTGATGATGGGTGTCTTCCATCACACACTGACTTTAATGGGGCCAGCAGCCACCATAGAGGGGCCAGTGGCTGGACGGCACCATGACAGATACTAGTTGATGTTTTTTTTTGTCTGGGCCTGACTGGCGTTGCCTAGGCTGGCATGAGATTGTGGTGAATTTGGTTTTGTCGGAAACTGGCTTTCTAAATGGCACCCTATACCCTACTTAGTGTACGTCTTCTGACCATGGTGTTCTACGACCCTGGTGAAAAGTGACTGACAACATAGGGAAAGGGGTGCCATTTGGGCAGCCTACTCTGTGATTCTGCAATTGTCACAAAGTTTCCCAGGGGTGAAGACAGGGTTGTATGTGCTAATTGGACTAGTATTTCACTAGTGTTCTCACTTCCATCGCTGACAGGCATGCTCCTTATAAAAGAATACAAGTGAGGAACAGACCCAACACCTGATTAGAATAGAAATGTCATGGGCAAAGGCAAGAAAAAACACTTCGATTTCTGACTGCTATGTTACACAGTACACTACCAGATTGTAATGGGAATCTTGGAAAAGTTCCTCCTCCTAGATGCTACAACACATATTTTTGGAATGTGGAGCTATTACTGATGAAAAGTATATTGTTGATGGATTTAAATTGCCATTGTTTTGCAGACTATCTCTTTAATATGTCCATGCCTACCCCAAGTTATAGTGGAATAGATAATAAAGAAGTAGTCTTGCTGCAACCCCTTTTTGTTTAGTCAGTTCACAGTATAGAGGTCATTGCTGCTTTACTAGTTATTGACGCTAAGATCCTAATACTACACCTTGGTATTTGTAAAAGGAGTATTTGTTTCTGAGCAAAATATTTCTTTAGATGCAAATCTATCTTTTAAAATGCATATTACTGAGTTTGTTAGGAAACTTAAGATTAAAGTTGTTTTCCTTTGTAGAAAATAAAATGTCCTACTGTAGGAATGATATTGTGCTAGCCACTGTTGAGTTGGTTCAATAAATCATGATGATGTGCTATATGTGCATTTTTCAATGTCGGATTTGAAACCTCTGGATTCAGTCTACTGTGCAGCCTTGTGTCTTATTACTGTTGCAAACTTTCACACACATACTTGTCTTCTGTACAGTTCGGTTAGCATGGACTCCATGACTTCCAGAAGGGCCAGACGTTGGTTGATATTTGTATATAAGGGTGTCCTGCAGAAGAATTAAGTGAAAAAACAGCAGTTTTCAGATGCGCTCATGGGACTGGCTCGTCCTAGAGATACAGCTGGTTTATTCAGAGTTTCGTATAACTGCTTTTGATTTCTTTGCCCCCATTTATGGAATGTTTTGCAGAGTGACCTTAATTGAAAAACGCTAGTGCAACCTAGTTCAGTTGTCTGATGAAGTACAGTTGTACAGCCATTTGGGGTTGTTTCTCTTATAGTGTGTTTCATTGTTTGTGCATTTTATCTTTGTTTATTGCTGTAATACAGGGTTAACAATAAGAGACCCAGACCTCAGTTTGATTCCCCTGTAGGAATAAAGGTTAAAAAAATATATCAAATATTCTCTTGTCCCTGACTGATGAGAAAAAAATGGGATGAGAGAGAAAGGAAGAATTTGATGGCTGGGACCTTGGTCAGAGAGGCATGTGTGTTTCAACGTTCAACCTTATGGAAGGATCAACAACTTTGTATGTTAGTTTTAGGTAATATTATGGTTTGTGATTGTGTGCGCATGTGCGTGCACATGCGTGCGCGTGTGTGCATGGGTTAACGGTTTCAGTGTGGTCTGTAGTTGTGATTACATGGGTCCCACCTCATTGGTGTGTGCATGTATTATGACAACATTGCGTGGGTAATGGGGTCGTTTCAGTCTTTTTTTTTTTCCCGGGTGTCTGTGTACCCCACATTTTTCCTTGAGGCAACCCCTCCAGTACCTGAGTTCTGAGGCAACTCCTTTCCATGTATTGTAATGCTGTTCATATGAACGCTTGTACATAGCCACACATTAGAGACTTGTCAACCTGGTAGCTACTAAGGTGAGACCGGTGCACTCACCAACTGCACGCATTTACAAGCCTAGTGCCCGAAGAGCGTGGTTTAACTTCTGATGATAGTGTGTTCCTGTGTGGGGGGCCGCTGGGGACGCTCGACTTGTAGGAGGCTGCCCATGGGACCACTACACGCAGCAGTCCTTTGCTGATTAACTCCTATAAAGCCAGCCCTCGTGTCACAGCTCCCGCAGCCTTAACTATCGGTGCAGTAGTTCTGGTATTTGGGAGTCACAGGCTGAAAACGTGTGGCCTTCAGGCTGTAAGCCTGTCTAAAACCAAGGCGAAGGAACTTATGAGCTGCTGCTTTGTATCTGGAGTCATGGACTGTCTGGCGCTACAGAGTCGAGGTGCTTCCCTCACCCAGAAGTGTCTAGATATCCATGACCTTTACGTTGTTTGGATTGCTTTGATTGGGATGCGATTTATGTATTTAAACAAAGTATTTGGTGTGTGTGTGTGTGTGTGTGTGTGTGTGTGTGTGTGTGTGTGTGTCTGAAGATAATGTTTTCTACTGTTACGGCTGTCAATGGGCCTGTAATTCAGAAGTCAATGCACTGTCTCCTGATAGGATTGAACCTTGTGCAGCCTCTGGCTTGTTCTTTTGCTGTTTTTTTTCCCTCTCTGACTATATTTTATTCTCTCCCTCTATCTCCTCTGGCCTTGTACACACAGCTACGCACATTATTTGTGCCTTTGCATAAACATGTAAGAGGAGCTGTTGAAACAGGGACTGCTCTTAAGTTCTTGGCTTATGTCCAAAGGTATTGTTTGTTTGAATGTCATTCTTTTGTTTGCATTCATGTATACATTTGTGTGGGCATTGACATTGTATAGCCCAGTAGAAGATAAAACAAACTGATTTTGTCTTTCTCCAGATGTCGTTCTGGCCTGCGTTTTCAATGTATGTATTGGACTCTAAGCCTCTGACATGCTTTTATTAAATTCAGTTATTATTTACCTAAAGCACTCCCATTATACTCGGCAGGTGTGATTTATATAAAACTCTATCATTTCAAATTGAAATCAGTCATGTCAGAAAATTAAAGAGCTTAACAGAAGTGGGATTTCTGGAACAATTGTGTGTTAGGTCTACTGGTCTTGTTGCTTGTATGGTTCTTCCATTAAAGAACCCCGCCAGGTTCTGGTTGGAAAGACCAGACAGCTTAACATATTGTAGGGCCCTATAAAATCTGCGTTGTGGAAAGCGTAGTCAGTCAGAATCCAGACATGGAAACAAAATTCAATATGCAAAAATAGGGTTATTTGTAGCTTTCTGAATAAAGTTAACTTTCCAAAGAAAGTTATTCTGATTATTTGTATCTATCCAGTGGGTATTACTCGGGTGTTATGAGAATGCTGCTTAACAACATTACTCCTGTTGGGTGCGCAGTTGAATTAAAGGGTGAATACACTTTGATATAGACATATCTTACATTGGTTGATGTGGTTAAGCATTGTTGTGGACTTAGAACAAGTCCACAACTTGTTGTTTTTATATTAAAAACCATGATTTTAAAGCAACGACCTGAAAACACTGTAAAAATAAAAACTTAATAATAATGCTGATCTGGGGAAAACATGAAGCTGATTTTATAGGGTCCTACTCATTGCACCTGAGTGACATGATGCAAATTATTGTCTCCACGCAGTTCATAGCTTCCAAAGTTTATTGTTTGGTCTTGAATAGTTGGCCTCGCTATCGGACCAGCCTTTTTACGGTGGCTTTCTATTTCCAGCCTATCCACATAAAAGAGTTAGATGGACGGGCAGACAGACGGACAGACAGACGGACAGACAGACGGACAGATGGACAGACTACAAACAGACAGACAAACAGGAAGACAGGCTTTTCTGGTGGGGTAATAAGCAGGTTCCATAATAAGATGGTGCTGGCAGTTAGACTATGTCTTCCATCACATTTGCTCAACAGTCAGTTCACTGTGATTCATTCTTTTCTCTCTGTGTTTTTTGGGCATGATGACAAGTCATGTTGCCAAGCACCTGTCACAGACCTTTCAAGTGCATAGAAGCCCTGTGGCAGTTCACGTTTTATCCTAACGCCGGAGCTCCCAAATAGAAGTGGACAACTGTAGAGCCGGGGGAAAACATTGCTCTGCAGAATTCAAGATGGCTCTGCTTAGCGCACTTGCACGACATTTCACTCTCCTCTGTCTCTCTGTCGTGCTGTTTCTGTCTCTTTTCCACTGTTTCTTTCACCTCACTGACTTATCTCCTTAAAACATGGTTTTCTACTAATATTCACTGTCTTCTGCTTGCTTCTCCTTTGAAGTGTACTTCCATAAGAGATACACATCTTGTACAGGAGGAGTTATTTAGTATTTCCTGGAGTCTGAAGCGCTTAGCTTTATGAGTCTTTAGGGTGAGCACTGGACTAAAATAATGCTAAATATACCCATGATCTCTGTTATTGATACTGCATCCGAGTAGGCTACGCCTGTTTCTGTTGCCCATGCCGCTACAACACGGCACTCCAGCCCACACAAATTAAAACACACATTTTAATAGCCATGCATGAATTCCTGCATTGTGTCCCAAATGTCACTCTACGTCCTATGTTTGGTACTTATTAGCTTGTGCTGGATTGCTGCAACTGCGAACAGTTTTGGGAGAGTCAAAGATCGGAAGATGTGACCTCCGAGACGTGCCCCTCCCATCCAAAGTGCTTCTTTCAGTCTGCCCTATGATGGGCCCTGGTCGACAGTTCACTATGTGAACAGGGTGTCTGTTTATATTGTGTACCAGTAACCATTATGTTGTGGTGCCTATCACTATTCATTCACTGTTACCTTGTACTGCACAATGAACCAATGCCGTGAATAGGCTTAAATTGTCAGCGTGTACTTCATTTTGAGCTTTGAGTTGTGGGAGAACTGCTAAGGTTACAACACATACCTCTGTGAGCAGTTCAAGGAGCAGGATGTAGGGAAGTTCTCATGTTACAAGAAGCTTGGTCAGGCTTTTTTTTTCGGGTAATAAAACCAACAGGTTCAACTGGATTAAGGTAGGCTTTATGTCTGAATGAATAAACAAAGACACATGCCAACACACACACACACACACACACACACACACACACACACACACACACACCACTAAATACTCATCACCATTTTTATTCCATGAAGGTAAATTTGTTGAAGTATGATGTCATGGCTTGGCGATCCCTCCCCTCTACTTCGATATCCTGCTGATAGGTCAGCTCTTAACAGTGGACCTTTATTTCACCCTTAATCATAATGGGAAATAGGATAGGCTAAGCACAAGGTAACGCAAGGTATTAAGTGTTTTTCTTTCCCATCCTACCGTGCCAAACGTTCAGTTTTTCTCAACAGGTTAAGCATATCATATAAGCACAGGGCTTAGTCTGCAGCGGCCAAGGCATAAACACACCTTACAATAAACTTGGTAACAGTCCCAGTTAAGGAAATAAAAACAGATGCTTTGAACATCTGGGCTTTTCTTTTTCACACTCATCATCCTGTTTTAGAATGAGTCTAAACTGTTATATTCCACTTTTGTGTTATGATTCTGTTATTTTACTGTTACCGCTCTACTCACTTTCTCTCTCTCCTCTTTCTCTATCCTTTTGAACTTGAGATATCTTAACATGGTGCTGAGAGGATGCTGGTCTGCTGATGTACAATATCTATAGAATCTCATCAATAGCCATGTTTACTGGTAGCTTGATAATCAAAATACATTGAATCCAAGGTGCATCCACACCTACATAAGCAACGTGTACCATTATAAATATATATAAGTATTATATATGTTATAAATGTGCATTCCAGCTCTTGACAGGATGCACCTCTTGTCAGCATTTCATTTTTAAAGTACTGCAACGTAACAGGAGAAGTATGATGTCTCTGCGAGAGAAACTGGGCCCCACTTTGTGAGATTGCCTGTGTTATGTGGTCGATTTATTATAAAAAATACCTGTAGGACGGTGTCCGATAGCATTTTGACAGTTAAGTTTAGGCATTCTTTCTGACTGGTTAGGTTTGGGGCTAAAGTTGTGGGATAAGAAATAAGAGGAATGTCAACGATTCTCAGAGGAGTAGAGGGGGCGGCGTGACCGCTGGATGCTCCGACAGAGATCATTGCTGTGTGGTCTGTATTTTTTTAGGCTGTGAGTATTACCCAGCCGACAACCCTGATCGAGCTTGCTAGCACCCAACCTACCACAAGGAGTCGCTACAGGGTGATGAGTCAAAGTGACCCTTTCCATCCATCTGGCCAACCCCCAAAGTATTGAGACAATTTGCATCGCCCTATGTGACCCCCAGACACTGTTGCTATGCATCGATCAGGATACAAAGTACATGCATTTAGTTTGAATTTGTCTGTCAGCTCCTGTTATCGCCATATTGACTTATTCAACCTAACCATCTTCCCTGGGCAACAGAAGGTATCGTTGACCACTCGCTAATTACCAATTATTCCCGGTGACGAGCGATCAGCCTATGAAGACTGGTCAAGGGAAGTAGACAACACTGAATCATTCTGAAATGATAAAACACTCACCGCGACTGTAAAACTGGTAGGTTATTAGTAGACTAGAAATGTTGTAGAAAAGCACATACAGGCATACTTTAAATTGCTTATCTAGACTAACAAGCAGACTTTCTAATGACATGTGGGGCTGTATAAAGTAAGGCTAGAATAACGGGTGGAACCATATGGGAGCGGCCAGAGTCTGAGATTCAGGCATTGTGTACAGGGGGTTCTCCTAGTCTAGTTGCAAAAATATTCTGTGGTTCAGGCCTCTAAGTCAAGCCTACTGGATGGTAGCACTCACCATTTAAGTCTGACATTTGGACCTGCGGTTTGCTCTCTGAAAAATACAGCTTAATTTCCAGTTCTATCGTTTCAATGGCCATAGGATGCAAGTTGTTGAATTGTTTTGTTGGCTGAGTATGTATTTCTTTTGATAGTGTATGGAACACATACTGTAAGTTGAAGCAAATCCTTAGTTTATGATTTTTAAATCGGTATTGGTTTAATTGACTTTCCTAGTAAAGCTGTCAAGACAAATCCTGCAGTTTTTGGAGAAATTAATAAATTTTGCAATTGTGCTGGCATGTCACTTAACCTTTTTTTCTCAGGGTACTTGTAACCACAGCTAAATCCAGATTTTGCCTGATGTAAAAGCTCAGACTTACTTTGCTGTGTCAATAAATGATGTAACTGAATGGATAAGGATTGTGTCTGTCTGTTTCTGTGTGTGTTACTGTGTCTGTCTTTGTTGGTCTGTGTGTGTGTGTGTGTCTCTGTGTGTGTGTGTCTCTGTGTGTGTGTGTCTCTGTGTGTCTGTGTTAGTCTCAATTCCATCATCTGCCCAATTCCACCTAATTTCAGTATGATGAATCTCATGTAGTGCATTATTAAAGTTTTAGAACAAATGTAAGCTGCAAGTCTGTTACTTTGTTGCACTTTTCTTTTAGATTTTAACTGAAACAATCTGTTGTATGCTCTCATTCCCGTTCATTTGTGGTGTCTCAGCCCTGGATGTGGGCGGTTCTTAGATAGTTAATGATTCAGTCGGAGTCACGCTGATGTTGCTTTTGGCTCGTTAAGAGTTACCATATGGCTTAATATGCTTATGAAATAATAAACCAGTGTGTTTAGAATTGTGCTGACTCGCGTCTGGAAGAGGTTGGGATTTGTATCTGGCCATGAATGTGTCTCAACTTGTCTTGAGGGGTTAGCATGTAACAACCTCTAATAACCATGCTAGTAAATTGGCGTCTGATTTGCTATGTAGTACTGCTACACCGTATAATATATAAAATTACATACTGAACTACTCTGACTTTTCAGCTGTTGTCCTCAGTAGAGTCATTATCTTGTTTGCAAGGTTTAGGAGTATCTGTTCTCTTGATTTTAATATGGAAAGTGGCTGTTGACAAGGCTCATCAAATAGTACTAATAATAAGCTAACGCAACACAAAGATGTTATACTTCCCTGTAACTGTAATAAGAAGTAATGATGTCCTAGTATTATTGACATATTACAACCCTGTTTCCAAAAAAGTTGGGAACGCTGCAAATAAAAATAGAATGCAATGATGTGCAAATCATTTATCCCTGTATTTAATTGAAAATGGTACAAAGACAACATATCAAATGTTGAAACTGAGAAATGTTATTGTTTTTGGAAAAATACAAAACCATTTTGAATTTTATGCCAGCAACACGTTTCAAAAAAGTTGGGCCTTCACAGATGTGCAAGTCACCCATGCCATGTGCACTAATGCACCCCCATACCATCACGGATGCTGGCTTTTGAACTGTATGCTGATAAGAAGCCGGATGGTCCCTCTCCTTTTCAGCCCGGAAGATGCGGCGTCCATGATTCCCAAAAAGAATTTCAAATTTTGATGTCGGACCACAGTTTTCCAATTTGCCGTAGTCCATCTTAAATGAGCTTTTTAATGCAGTGCCGCCTGAGGGCCTGAAGATATTGGTTTTTGGCCTTGTCCCTTGCGTACAGAGATTTCTCCGGATTCTCTGAATCTTTTAATGATTTTATGTACCGTAGATGGTGAGATCCCCAAACTTTACCAAACTTTGTAATTTTATGTTGAGAAACGTTATTCTTAAATTGTTGCACTATTTGCCTGCACACTCTTTCACAGAGTGGTGAACCCCTCCCCATCTTTACTTCCGAAAGACTCATCCTCTTTGGGTTTCTCTTTTTATACCCAATCATGTAACTGACCTGTTGCCAATTAACCTAATTAGTTGTGAGATGTTCCACCTGTTTTTTTTTTTTAGCATTACACAACTTTTCTAGTATTTTGTTGCCCCTGTCCCAGCTTTTTTGAAACGTGTTGCTGGCGTCACATTAAAAGTGGGCATATATTTTTCAAGAAACAATACATTTCTCAGTTTCAACATTTGATATGTGTTCTTTGTACTATTTTCTGTTGAATATAAGGTTTAAATGATTTGCACATCATTGCATTCTGTTTATCTTTACATTTTACACAGCGTCCCAACGTTTTTGGTAAAGGGGTTGTATAAACTGTTCACAATATTGCTTAGTATCAAAATAATCCCACCTGCCTGCCAATAATATTAATAAAATAATACAATGCTTTGCTGTCCTACTTGTTTCTTCTTCTCTGGAATAAGAAATTAACAATGTGGGGATTAGTGAAAGGTATTGTGGTCAACTGACTCCATTTCCATATGATCTCCAAATGTCTGTCTTTCTTTGTCTCTCTCTCCATCTTTCCCTGCCTCTCATTCTCTCCCTGTCTCTCTCTCTCTCTCTTACTCGCTCTATGTCTCTGTATCTCATGCACATGCACGCACACACACACTCACTCTCAAACACACACTCGCTGGCTTTCTTTCTTTCTCGCTATTCCAAGCCCAAGGTTGAGAGGACTGGCGCCTCAGTTTAGGGGGTTGGAATACCTAAGACAATTTTCAGGCTGAAGTATTCAACTGGTAGCCAATGCATTTTGTTGCATCCATGTCTGTTTGTCATTGCTAAATCATACAATTCTGCCTTCATCCTGTGGGTTCTGAGTAGTTTGTCTTACTACTCTACATAGGAGTTGTGTGTCAAGTGTAGGAAGCCCCCTGCTGTTTTCCCTTCCCTGATAATAACCGAGGGTTTAAAATGAGGTGATTCTGGCTCACTTCCGACTCAGCTATACGCCACTAAACAAGCTAATGCCCCGAGCCAGTGCAAATAAACAGGACGTCGCTATGTGAACCTAGCCTCAAGATTCAAGTCGTAGTTAGGATAACTTCTGCGGCTACAAGCTGTCTAGGCCGGCTATGTAACGTAGTAGCCTCAGGATGCTTGCCTTGGCTTGGCTGCTTTGGCCACAGGCTATTCATGACCATTCGCTATGAAAACATAGCCTCAGGGAGCTATCTCAGTACATTGTGATATCTTTGGGTCACTGAATAAATGAAAACATCTAACCATGAGTGACGGTTTGGTGTAGATAGTGTTCCCACACACAGAACGATGGGTATGAGTACTCGCACACTCAGGTTGATGACAACTCCCTCAGATATAGCATGGACACACACAATTGTTCATCTATAATTCTGGGGACCTGAAAAAAATAACCTGACTCTAACCCTAACCTTAATGTCAATAGCCTAATGTTTATGCGTAAACTTAAACGAACTCCACTGCGTAACCCTATTCCTAAATCTAACCACAGTACTAACACTAACTCCAAATGTAAGTTTTACCCTAAACCTAACCCCTAAACCGAAAATAGCCTTTTTCCTTGCGGGGACCTTCTGGCCACCACATGTACAGTAAAATGTATAGTAAATATATAGTAAATCCAGGATCACACACACATACACTGGGTCCCAAGAGACTGTGTAAGCTGCCCTTGGCTGGCCTGGCCTGCTGCTTGTTTAAGAAGGAGTTTTATGGTCTATCACAGCTGGACACTCTTCTCATCACATTCCTTCACACTGGGTACACAGCTAGTACTTCATCCACACCCGGTCCACACTTACGAATGCACACGCAAACACACACACACACACACACACAGTGTGTGTAGTCATACAGTGTGTAGTCACACAGTGGATGTCTTTCTATAAGCAGAGTTTTGTGCTTTCTTACGCGCTTACTGCAACTGCATGTAAATCCCTGGCAGAGCTTATCTCTACCCAACAGGAAGGGACTTTAATTATGTATCGTTATGGATCTGTTAGATGGGATGCTGATGTATTTGTTAATGTGCTACTGAGCCCTTCATCCCAGCATCCTCTTCCCATGCGGGGTCGCGCTATGGTTCCTGCCTCTGTGTGGTAAAGCCTGAGACCAGATGGTTAGCTTGGTATGCGTCTGTCTGTTCTGCTTTGTGGGGATGTACCGAGTTGTAGTTGTGAAGACACACAACTTGGAATTACTGGATGTACTAATCCCCTACATACAAAGTGGGGATCCAAGTATGTAACTATGGGAAGAAATGTGTGTGTATTTGTTTGACTGTGTGTGTGTGTGTGTGTGTGTGTCTGCGCGTATTCTGTTCTACATCTCTGAGCATACGTGTGTGGCTGTAGCAGGGGGATATTTACTATGGCTCTATCTTCTCTGAGTACCAACGACTTCAGTAAAGCTGCAGTACTGTGTCTTGGCACTGTGCTAATAGGCCTTTGGTTTGGAGAGGCTTCACATAAATTGCCTGTAGGATTTGGGGTGACACGTCATGCGCTGGACCGTATTAACACAGAAGTCGTTTCCCAAATGGCACCCTATTCCCTATGGGTCCAGGTCAAATGTAGTGTGCAGTGAGGGAGGTATGAGGCCATTTGGACCCATGTGATGGTGATCCTCACTGATCATGTCAGACTAGAGCCCGGCTGGCCCATAACATAGGGCTGGAGAGATTTAGAGGAAACCTCAGAGTTATGGCTGACCTCACTGACTCTTTAAGTCCCCCCCCTTTCCAAACCCCTCCATTTTCTCAATCACTCCCTCTCCCCTTGCGTCGATCCCTCCCTCCTTCCTTTCTACCTCTCCCTCCTCAACTTTCTTGGGTTCAGCAAGGCTAATTTCAATTTCCTGTCCAAAAATCCTCTTGAAACTCTCCCAAACAAGATGCATTTGGCCCCATATTTTCTCTCCTCCTATGTCATGGCAGATTTTGTTCATTAGGGACTTCCACTGGGTTTCACTGTGGCCCATTTCATATGAAACCTTTCTGAAAATTAAATTCCTCTCATTGCATTTTCACCTGGCACCCTATGTTATGGTAAGGTGTGTGTGTGTGTGTGTGTGTGTGTGTGTGTGTGTGTGTGTGTGTGTGTGTGTGTGGTATTCCCTCCATGGCCCATATTGTACCATACATACGGGTGGGTGTCAAGAAGGTCTATCTGATTTCCATCAGCCCTACTATGGGCTAGGCTGTTGTTACTGTGATCAGATAAAGACATTAATAATGGAAGGACAGTAGACTGTGTATAGCACACTCCAGACCTGGGAATAAAGCGTCATAGGATAAGATCTATCACTAACACTGTTTGTTGTCCAATTCCCTTCAGGAGGTATTCAGAACATGCATTCTTTACTATCCAGTAATATCAAGGGTTCTGCATAAGGTCAGACCGACAGAGATAGGGAGAGATATAGTCACCTTCAAAATGATTGGCATCATTTGATAAAATTAGCAAAAAAGGCTGAATAAACAACTTTATAAGGCTGCTTTGCTTCCAGTATAGGGCTGCTTTAGTCCCAGGGGCCCTTGTTAAGGTCAATGGCATCATAAACTCAAACGTTTTTGTGCAAAAATCCTGGATCCTCAGACACACGGCTGAAACTTTTCCGCAATACAATGCCCCAAATGATCTGGAAATATTCCAGAAGGATCTCGAGGACCTGGAAATATTCTGTATGGAAGATTGATCAAAGATTCATTCCAGTGTGTTGTTCAGCCTTGATAGAAAATCCCTGTTACTGTTATCCTGGCATTGAGAGGATGTGCAAGGAATTGTAGGCTGCTAGTTAACTGTGTGTTTGTGTTTGTACTGTACAGTACCAGTCAATAGTTTGGACACACCTACTCATTCAAGGGTATTCATTTTAATATTGTCCGCATTGTAAAATAATAGTTCAAAGCTATGAAATAACACATGGAATCAAAAAGTGTTAAACCGATCAAAATACATTTCATGTTGAAGATACTTCACAGTAGCTTACCTTTACCTTGATGGCAGCTTTGCACTCTCATTACATTCAAACCACTACAACGACAAGAAACCTGTCAATCTTGTCTCTCATACACGTCTGCTTGCCCTGTATCCCATATGTGTGTGTGCGTTAAGCAATCATGACATCATTTTGTGAATCAGTTCTTTGTGTCTCATGCAGGCAGCACTCCACTGGCCCCAGCCCTCAAGGCTCACTGCACTGAACATTATGTGGAAATGAAGCTGTACTTCATATTCTCCTGCCAAATGTATGACCACATTAGAGACAGACCAAAAAAAAAGAAAAATCCAATATTGTTGCCATATCTGTTAGGTGTAATACCAAAATGCGCAATCACAGCCTGCTGCCATGAGAAAAGACCAGACAGACAGACAGTGAGAGAGAGAGAATGAGGGAGACGGAGGGAGGGAGGGAGGGACGGACAGACAGACAGACTGACAGAGGGAGAGAGACAGACAGACAGAAACACACACACAGACAGACAGACAGTGAGAGAGAGGGAGAGAGAGAGAGAGAGAGAGAGACGGACACAAACACACAGACAGACAGAGGGAGAGAGACAGACGGGGGGGTGGAGAGAGAGAGAGGGAGATGGAGAGAGGCAGAGGGAAAGAACACAGCTCCCCCACTTAGTTGAGGCTGTGACCAGCCTATGCATCACACTATATTGAGACAGACTGACCCAGAGACCACAGAGGTGTAAGAATACTCCTCTGTTACACGTGCACTGAGTGATCTGACTCAGAGTGGAAACAACTGGCTCGAACTTTCACTGCACAGCCTGAAATACTGATCATAGTAAAGCTCCTAACTTTACCATGCTAATATAAATAAGAAAGTAGACCATTCCCAATCGATTTTCTATGCATGGCTTGTAGTGTCTTGATTTTACCAAGTGTAAGTTCCAATACATTTTCCAGGACGTATCGAAGAAGCGTTGAGGTGATAGATTATTTTGTTGTGTACACTTGCAGAAATTGATAGCTTGAGACAGCACCTTCACAGGTAGCGTGCGCCACCTTTTCAATCAAGCGTGCAAGTGTGAAAACAATTGTTGGAACTATATCGAGTTACTGCGCAGTCCTCACAGATATCGCTTTATCTTCTCTTGATTGGCGGTGCTATTCTCTATTTTCAGTTAACTGACGCCCACAATCCTGCGTGAAACATCTCGCACATGCTAGCGTTAATTCAAATGCTATGGAAATGATTGTGCAAGTTTTCATAGTGTTTTATTCTCTCTCTCGTAATGTAAACAAGCCCTAAAACCATCCTTTAACATCCATTTATATAGCAGCTTTATTAGACCATGTGTATAGACGGTAACTAGCACATCCATAGACTGTAATCCTTATTATTTCCCAGTCTGAATGAAAAACTTGTCTGTGCAAGCTTATGGATACACAATGAATGAATGTTTTGATCTTCTGGTACATAAAGGCATCAACACCTTGTTTTGTCCCTGTTTCTTCCCATGCCAACTCCCATGGCAATGCTGTTAGCACTTACTCAGCTGACAGAACAGCCATTGTCTGTCTGACATTCCAGGTGTTTGAAGACCCTGAACATGTTAATCAATTACCTCTGACTGCTCTGTGCTGCATGGTTTGGTGTGGCTTGGGAAGTGTCCCATTTGGTGCATGGTTTGGTGTGGCTTGGGAAGTCACGTCCGTAAGTGTCCCACTTCAATGAAGTCCTCTGCTTTTACTGAGATCCAATAGGATTACTGTCTGATGACCAATACCTTTGTAAAACATACATATACATTTGGGTCAAAATGTTGACAGTTTCAAAATTTCTGGATTATAATTATATTTTAAAAGTTATATTATGACTTTCCCTGAGGAGAGGTTTAAAAACCAGTGATCTAGACTCATTCTACCCCTAAAACAAGGAACCTGTCGATCTTGTTTCTTGAACACCTCAATTTCCCCTGTATCTTCTGTCTGCTGTTAAGCAATCGTGACATCATTTTGTGAATCAGTTCTTTGTGTCTCATGCAGGAAGCACACTGTTGGCCCCCCTTATAGACTGTATGCAGAAGACTTTGTGTGGTCCCACAATGCAAACAGCCCTTATGAGTACACTGAAACTGATAATGAGGTGAAATGACTGGGCCATTGTCTGCTGAGATGTTGTTAGAGCGTGCAGATCTGTGTGAGCCTCCTTATGAACAGATGAAGAGTATCTTGCCCTGTGGAGACCCGGGTGGCCAGTGGTGACGATGGCGGTTGTGATGGCAGAAGAATGGGCTGTCTGACTGACACAGCGGGTCACAGTCAACACATGGAATCAGAGGTTTCAGGTTTTTCTTCTCTTGAAGAGACTGTCTTACTCTTGACATACTTTGTCATGGGAGTCATTGTTCAGGCTAATTACTAGATTGAATATGGGGGTGGATGACTTTGCTAAGGTTTTTCATGTCCCAGGAAAGGTAAAGCTCTCTGTCATCTTAATTAACCGCTTACACTTCAGGTGTTTACTGGTAGGGCAACAATGAAGGTATTGAAAAACATTGAGGAGTTCCTCATTGGTATGTTTCAACTTGAGAACAGAGACTGTGATTAGTTGTCTAGGCTGGTGGTCAAATGCAGAAACCGGCTGGACATTGGCCCGTTTCTCCCCTGAAGAATAATATTAACTTTGAAGAATGGGAGCTGCTTACAGGTCTTGTTTTGAATTCTTCCATACTGTATAACCTTTAACACACCTGGTGTTCCAAATGGCAGCCAGGTCCCTTTATTGTGCACAACTTTAGGGCAAGTTACTTGAGAAATAGTGTGCCGTTCCAGACGACACGGACAAGGATAAATTAACCTTGGGGTTTTGGGGTGCTATCCTGTAGTTGTACTGTGGAGCCCTTGTTAGTAAGTGCTGGTGAGCTTTTAAGGTAATCCATTGTCATCTCTGTCACGCTGATGGTATGCTATTGTGGTTCAATATTCCTAGCCCTTAGATCAAATGCACATGTACTGCTGCAGCATTTAGATTTGAATCCAGCATGCTGCCCTTTCAAAAAGAAAAATGATTTTTCTTTCACCCTCTCTATCAATAAAGCATGAAAATGCCTTTGACATATGTAAGAATATACAGCTCCAGAAAAAATTAAGAGACCACTGCACCTTTTTCTTTCTTTTCCAAAAAAGTCGAAAAGGACGGTTTTGAATGAGTAACAGAAGGGTTAAAATTAAGAGACCACTGCAAATTGAACACTTCTGTTCCTCACTCAAAACTTTCCTTTTCGACTTTTTTGGAAAGGAAAGAAAAAGTTGCAGTGGTCTCTTAATTTTTTCCGGCGCTGTAGATGGACATCTGAAAGTCAAACAAGTCCAACTAGGGTTCTTTCACTGTTACTCGTGAAGAAGTACCCATAAAATCGAATACATTTTAGTTCATGTCAGCCTTTCCACAGTGCTTCTGCTCTGTTGTTTTGTATTAAAGGGATGGTTTGTCTCATGTTTGAGTGTTCAGTCAGTGTTTATACTTATTTGTACATCTGACTCAGCGTGTGTGCTTGAACTCTGCTCAGCTGATGTGTCCAGCTGTTAATGCCTGGAGAGCAGATCAGATTGGGGCCATTACGGAGGAGAAGGTGGGTGTTGGAAGAGGTGGACAGAGCCGAGAGTTCCATCTCCATCTGTGTCTCAGACTCATACAGTATCTGTATCTTCTAGCGGCACAGGGAAAGAGTAATACACCACATAAGGAATGGGGTTCCACTTGGGAGGTTGCCCTAATCCCAGAGGGTTATTGAGGGAGCATGCTATTGAACAGGTAGATAATTGACTGTCTGATCTGACGGTGTCCCTGGCTCTGTCCCAGCTGATAACCCTTTCTGTCCTGTAATCCTGCTGAGCTAGACGGATGGCCTAGTCTGCTTTCCTGTAATCTGGCTGGGCTGGACGAAGGGCCTAGTCTGCTTTCCTGTAATCTGGCTGGGCTGGACAAAGGGCCTAGTCTGCTTTCCTGTAATCTGGCTGGGCTGGACGATTCTACAGGGTCATGGGCCTATATGGGGTCATGGGCCTATATGGGGTCATGGGGCTATACGGGGTCATGGGGCTATACGGGGTCATGGAGTTCTACGGGGTCATGGGGCTATACGGGGTCATGGGGCTATACGGGGTCATGGAGTTCTACGGGGTCATGGGGCTATACGGGGTCATGGGGCTATACGGGGCCATGGAGTTCTACGGGGTCATGGAGTTCTACGGGGTCATGGGGCTATACAGGGTCATGGGGCTATACGGGGTCATGGGGCTATACGGGGTCATGGGGCTATACGGGGTCTACTGGACTGTGGTCAAAAGTATTGCAATACATAGGAGACGGTGCCATTCAGGGCTCAAGCTAAGCTTTTGATCCATTCTGGGGTTTATTGATCTCAAATCCCTGTAACTTGGCTGCATGTCTGATTTCACTGAGGGAGATGATTTGTAAGTTGTTCATGTCTCAGTTTGGAACTAGACCATGTCAGACATTTTGTCTGATATTTGTTGTTTCTTGTAGTGGGTTTGTGGGCTGAAACAACTTTCAGATTCTATACAGTACTAAATTCTTTCCATCCGTGATTTCTTCAGCTGGATTCTGGTGTAATTGTACCACTTTTATTTTTTCGTTATTAAGACTTTTGTACAGCTCTATGAAAATCATCATTAACTTAATATAAATACACATTTCATCATGCATAATCTATTGTCTAACAAAAGTAAGTTAAATATCATTTAGCATCTATTGTAATAAACAAAATGTACAGCAACTGCTATCTTTTTCACTGGTTGTGTCAGCCCTACTGTCGGCATTCTTGTCTAATGTCCTTGTAATTACCACAAAGGAAAGGAAAATTCCAAACTATTACTCCCCTTAAAGCTTTCTGCCTAGTTAAGTTACCACTCAGTTACACTTTCACAAATATGGGCATGATGGCATCTAATCATGGACTCTGTTCTGTAGTGTAGAGGGGAGAACATATGGGAAGGCCAGCTCCTGTGTGTGTGTTTGTGAGAGAGACAGAGTGAGGCATATATAGTACTTGACCTTTATCCCAAAGCTTGAAAACCCACACTCCTCATCAGATTAATGTTCAATCCAAATCATCACCAGGAGAGGAAGTTAACTTACACAGATGGTTTCTTAGCATGCTTAAAGTGTTTGGATGTGATGGTCGTGTTAGCATGTGAAAAAAAGCATCTCCACATCACCTGAAATCAACTGATTTGGCCATTCTCATACCCCTATCACTTCCATTGATTTAAAAAAAAAATAAAGATCAATAAATGGTGTCCCATGGACTTCCTTAAGAGTCAAGAACGTCTAGCAACAAGTTGTGAAATTGTCCTTCAACGTTTAGACTGAGTATTGTGACTAAACTCCCTTGGAGTCAACGCACTGTCTTTATTAAAACACAATAAACAAGTTATCATCTATAAAATGGGTGGATGCAGATGTAGCTTCTCAAACGTACACATGCGTAGGCTAGTTAAATGATTTGTTATACGAACGGACATGATATAGGCTTATCATCATGCTTCTAGCTAGTAGGAGATGCATGGTATTATTTATACCAACCCAAAAAATAAAAATAAAAGATAAATCAAAGCTTTATTCTCAAACTGTTTTGATTTAGATTTGTTACAATAGTTCATTTTGGTAAATTTCAGGCAGATTTCTCTGTTTGTCCAAATGTTTTGCAACTTTAAAGATTTGTATGCCCGAATTAATACACCCAAACTCTCTTCCTGTAAACATTGTCACAGTCCACTCCAGACAGTAGGTGGACTGGATGATGACCAAAACAAATCACCATCCATTCCAATTCCCTCCTTCCTCCTCCGACCCTCCATTTTCCCTCTGTTGTGCTCCACACTCTGGCCTGAGGTAAAACCCTGTGTTTTCTGTGTTTAGGACCCTGGCTACTGGCTTCGGGTTCAGAGGCTGGAGCATGGGGACGGGGGTATACTGGACCTGGACGACAGGCTGTGTGACGTGGCGGATGACAAAGACCGGGTGAGTCTGAATGTGTTGTTTGCTGGATGTGCTCTTCACACCTTCAGGAAGCTGTTTTAGTGAAAAACAACAATTGAGGCGTGCACACAGCTTATTGTCTACCTTTAGCACGTCTGTCATTATTTAAGGCATTTGTAAGGATATTTTCACGGGGAATTATCACTGTGTTTAGACAGTCGGAAAAAGGGAGGCACACAGGCAGGGAGGAGAACACGAGAGGAACAAGGATGAGAGCTTGTTGGGATTGAACCCAGGTTTCGGGTGGGTCTTTAGATGGGGCTTGTTGCGACTACATCACTGCTCTGATGCCCACACAGCCCAGGCCCATGATGTATGTTTACCAAGCAGAAATGCATTTCAAACCATGTGCAATACACACGGTGAAGTCACGTGTGTAGGCGATATGCAGATTCCTTCCATTACCGTCCGACGTTTAGTACAGATTCCAGGGGAAGTAGTTTACACATTTAGCAGAAAATGAAGTAACGTTTGATCAGCACTGGTGGCCGAGGATGGTCGTGCTTGTAAATGCGTATACCCCGAGTTTGCGAGTTGAATCACAACAGTGTTAAAATTTGACAGTTTTTATTTTTCTAACCCTAACCACACTGGAGTATTATCAAACCTTAAATGCTGTTTTCAGTGCAGTGCTTCCCTTCAGATACATAGGAATTTCGGCGTCAATGTCACCAACGTAAATGGCCAACACTTCTCAGATTGCTCACTATCTCAGATTGTGAAAAAAATATTTGAAAAAGTAAACAAAAAAAAGTGAACTACAACTAAACTACAGAAAGTGTCTATTTGCCGTTACAAAATTTAAACCACCATTTTCATGGTAGTGACTGTGCAACCCTGTAACTGAAGAAATACAGAGTTACAGTTACAGTTCCTATTCCATCCTTAAGAAGGGCAGAACAAATATTCTGGCAAATAATATGGTTGACTAACTCAAATGTACTGACAAAGGATAAAATAAATTATAAGAAAGGTATTATGTTTCTTAATTGAAGTGCAGTCTCTCAGGTTTAATTTGAGATGTGAAAAGAGCCCCCTCTTTTTCAAGAGACCATAATTAATTGGACAATTGACTCAAAAGCTGTTTCATGGACAGGTGTGGGCTATTCCTTTGTTATTTTGTCATCAATTAAGCAGGTAAAAGGTCTGGAGTTGATTCCAGGTGTGGCATTCACAACTGGAAGCTGTTGCTGTGAACCCACAACATGCGGTCAAAGGAGCTCTCAATCCAAGTGAAACAGGCCATCCTTAGGCTGCAAAAAAGAGAAGACTTCACGAGAGCAAATACAGAGGCTTCACCACAAGGTTCACCTTAACCCATTCATAAGCCTCAGGAATAGAAAGGCCAGATTAGACAAAAAACATCTAAAAAAGCCAGCCCAGTTCTGGAACAGCATTCTTTGGACAGATGGAACTAAGATCAACCTGTACCAGAATAATGGGAAGAAAAAAGTATGCAGAAGGCTTGGAACGGCTCATGATCCAAAGCATATCACATCATCTGTAAAACACGGTGGAGGCAGTGTGATGGCGTGGCCATGCATGGCTTCCAGTGGCACTGGGTCACTAGGGTTTATTGATGATGTGACAGAAGACAGAAGCAGCTGGATGAATTCTCAAGTGTATAGGGATATATTGTCTGCTCAGATTCAGCCAAATTCAGCAAAGTTGATTGGACGGCGCTTTACTTTACAGATGGAAAGTGACCCAAAACACTGCAAAAGCAATCCAGGAGTTTTTTTGGCAAATAAGTGGAATATTCTGCAATATCCGAGTCAGTCACCTGATCTCAACCCGATTGAGCATGCATTTCACTTGCTGAAGACAAAACTTAAGGCAGAAAGACCCATGAACAAACAACAACTGAAGACGGCTGCAGTAAAGGCCTGGCAAAGCATCACAAAGGAGGAAACCCAGCGTTTGGTGATGGTCATGCATTCCAGACTTCAAGCAGGCATTGCCTGCAAAGGATTCTCGACAAAGTATAAAAATGAACATTTTATTTATGATTGTGTTAATTTGTCCAGTTACATTTGAGCCCCTGAAATAAGGGGACTGTGTATGAAAATGGTTGCAATTCCTAAACATTTCATACAATATTTTTGTTCAACTCCTTGAATTAAAGCTGAAAGTCTGCACTTCAATTGCATCTCGTTTGTTTCATTTCAAATCTATTGTGTTGGCGTACAGAGCCAAAAGTATGAAAATTGTGTCAGTGTCCAAATATTCCTGGATCTAACTTTAGTTTGTTTTCCATCAATATAAAATCACAAACAGCTGAAAAGGACGAGTACAAACATTTACCATGTACCATGCCATACATCTGCCCTCATCTCTCCTATCAACTCAGCCCTGTATTCCAGTCCTGGGTATCGTGCCATGCTATTCCCATAACCTGCTCATAAATCTCCTCTGCACATGGCCAGGAAATGGCACTAGAGACAATAAGAGTTGCTATCTTCTTTAACATACTTAACATATATGGCTGTAACTACAGAACCCCTAGGTTGAGTTGCCCCTTTTTAATTTTTCTATTTACAAATGGATTATTTATACATATATTTTTTTAAATGTTATGCGTTTCTAACTGCATTGAGAAATTCGACTGACACATATACAGTACACTAAAAAAAAAAAGAAAAATATCCTTCACATTGAAACTGGAGTGGAAACCCGATAAATTCTTCAGATAAAGACCTCTAATACCATTTTCAACTCCTTTGAGTTGTTTCTCAAAGAACCATTTAAAAAAACATCCTACCCTTTCAAAAATCTAGCCAAAATGTAATTCAAAGATTCTTTGAGGAGCCATTCATTTTCGTTTTATTGAACACAATTATGGGAAGGGATTTTTGAACCAAACACATTGCGTGAATAACCCCTAAATGATCCTCAAAGATCCTTTTCTTTAATAGTGCACTCCTACAAAGCCCAACATCTGGTGACAGAAGTGGCTGTATGTTTATCTACAGTGCTGTATTCTTTTGCCAAGATGCCGGTGAATAATGCCCGGCACTGCCTGAGCTCCAACTTACAGCCCATTCCCTTCATGGTATACTACTTCTCACCAGAATCATGAGCCATAGTGGAAGGGTGTCATTTGGGAAACCAACTGGGTTGTAGAGCCAGTTAGTCTAGTCTTACACAGCTCACTGCTGGTTTGGCTACATGACTGGGTGCCAGCTTTTTCTCGCTTCTAATCACACACTTATTTGGCGTGACTTCAGACAAACCAGTTTGGTAGGTTAAAAAAACACTGCTGCCTATTGACGCTAGGAGGATGCTGTGTGAAGAAACACACATTTTATGTTACTTTCTACGAGTGTACTGGCGTACTGTCTATACTTGTTTTTACTTGTAAATCCACCTTTCACACAATCCACATTATCGAAACACCCCATCTGTGAGAATGTTAGATAGCTGTGTCATATTACAGCACTGTAACTTATGTTGCACTTTGACCCTACTCTTCTATGCCAGTGGTTCCCATTAACCAGCACGTGCCCTCTGACTCAGCCTGATATAGTTCAATATTACAAGCTATTTCACGCCCATCAAAGTAAAATGTACTTTATTTTACCGTTGTTAGTGCCCTGTCGAGTGTTGCTTAAAGCTTCAGTTAGCTAGCAGTGGCTGTATCCCTTAGCTACAACACTGCCCACTCAACTTAGTGAGAGACTGGGGAATCTTGGGATCTGTAGGAATTGACTAAAACAGACAGTTTTGGATGTCAGGACAATCAAAGCTAGATATCTTGACTGACACATTGCTTTTGTGATTTGTGGTTACTCTCCATGTTTTAGTTAAAACAACCAAACTTCTGGATAAAAATATCAATGGGCGAAGTTGCAATTGTGCTTTAACTGGAAAGTTTCATCTTGATTTTCCACGGTCAGTGCTACCAACCTCAGCCTCTCCAGTTCTCACAGGAAGTGTGAGTATAGTGGTAGCAGGAAACAAACGCCAGTGGAGCATGGCAGTGAATGGGTGGTAGCCCCTCCGACATAGTGTTTGTGTGTACTTGCGTGCGTGCGTGCACGCGCATGCATTCGTGTGCAGGGATTCAAGTGAATTATAGATGCGTGGTCTGGAACATGGCTCTGTTGAGAATGCCGTGGCCCATAATGCATCAACGCCACTGTTTAACGGGAGGCAGGGAGAGAGTCAAACAACCATGACAAGGATTTCTCTCCCTGGATTAAAAGAGAACATTACATACCCTGTCAAAGCTAGCCTTTATATATAGCCTTTCTATATACTGGTGGTTGATTTGCAGCGTGTGATCCAGTCAGAGTGGGCTGGGTCAGGGCTGTAATGAGAGTAGTTAATGACAGGCGAACTTTGTTGACTCAGTGTAACAGTTTGTAGACAGACCATTTCTGTGTTTATATACACTCTGTGCAGCCTACGGTGTGGATGTTCATAGCCGGCAGCATGGCCCCCAGCATCCCACCGTTGGCTTCCTTTTGAAGCCAAGCAGGATCGGTCCCAGCCTGTCCCTGGGTGGGTGACCAGATGCTGCTGGAGGTGGTGATGGGGAGTCCAGCAGGGATCACTATTCACTCTGGCCTAAAGATCAAATCCCAGTTTTCCCACAGGATTCGCTCAACTCTTCTGTGACTTCTCAGTCCTCGGTTTGTCTGCTTTTAAAAAGGGAAATGGTGACTGAGGCCGTGAGGAGGGAAATCTACTTCTATAAATGTTCCTTCTCCACACTTATGTCTTCAGTCCAAGGACGTTTACAGTGACGGATCTCAAAATAAATATGCAAAGATGAAGATAATTATAAGTTCTGCCGGGGAGTTGAATAGATAATAGATATGTTGCGCATGTTTTTAATCGTTTGCGTGTTTTCCTCATCTGAGAAAACAACAAAAGCTGAATCAAAGGGGCTGTGTGCAAAATTCTAAGTTCTTGCAGTAGGACTCTTCCATGTCTTTTGATGAACAGTTGTATCCACATTGGTCTACTAATGCCCTGGCATCCTGGGTCACAGGAGAAGGACAGACTTTTGCACGAATGGGAATGGCAATAGTCATCGATCTTCTGTCTTTTTATCTCCACGGTCCGTTCCTACAGTGACCACAGCACTCCTCTCTCTTTGTCTGTTTTCTCTCTCTTTTTCTCTCTCCCTCTCTCTGGGTAGGGAATGGGTTGATGACCTCATTTGTTCCACGTTGATTCTGTGTCTTCTTGTCTCTGCTCTCCACTGTCTAATAGAAGCAGTATGCCAGCCCGGAGACCAAGGCCCTGTCAGGCTGACACACCTGCACAGACGTTGTTTAGGTCGCGTCCCAAGCCCCTAAACTGAGCGCTACTCATGACCAGACCACAGAGAGCTCTAGGAGATTTAGGAGAGTCGTCATATTGATTGAAGAACACTTCCAGTGATTTAACCAGTAGTGATGCATGCCATTGGCTTTGTGTTATGTGAGGCTGTGGTCGGTAGTAGATTTACAGTACATTAGGGGAAAATAATGGGGTTTGATCTTAATAAGCCTTGTAGTTAATTTGCGTTGCTAATACTGGTGTAATCTGACCTGCTCAGATGTGTGCAGGTCCTTTCTCTCTTTCTCACTCTGT
>JACXGI010008449.1:0-33523 GCA_016801175.1 Esox masquinongy | reverse complement strand
TCTGAACCTCATCTCAAGTCATACATTCCCTGACTTGATCAAGGTTAGGTGCTGACCGCATTTCTGATCCGGCGCGCAGTTGAATGCATAAAGGGCATAGCCGTGTAAGAAGTCAGACCTATCAATAGCCAAGGCTTGGTCCTTTAGGTGTTTTCCTGAAGCTAAGGCCAATTGGTAAAATTCACGCACTGCTGACCCCATTGTGTAATTTGGTTGGAATGGTTTGCTAGGAAATTGCTGACCGTCTACATACATAGCCATAAGCTCCAAATTATAATGTTTGAAATTAAATTGATTTTTGTGTAACTTCCTGTAAAACTGTCATTTTCCACCAATCCAACGACAATACATTTTGGCAGAGGTCCTAAAAATAGGTTTTCGTGGTTGCAAACGCGACCCCCGCCGGTAAACTAAATGTCTTCATACACACTCTTTCAATTGTGTACTTGGCATTGGTTGAGAGTAGCGCTTGAGCATGTCCAAGTTTCACGGCTGGTGAAACGGACACTTTCTTGACAAATAGTGATGCAGATAATATATGCATACGATAACGCACATCCCCTGCCCCCATAAGACAGAACTCGTCTTTAACGCGGACCATCCTAACCTTTATGTCAACGCCGTTTAACATGAGTTTCTCTTGAAAGAAGATATCACTATGAACTGGGCCGATCATTTCAAATGTTGTACTATCCGCTGAATAGGCAGCCCTTTTCGTGAGTCCATCGTTCTCACCTGCAGGGTCCGTAACATCCACGTGACCTGCGGCATCATTGTAAAACAAACCAGCTGAAAACTGTCTTTAATGTATCACATCCATAATTCAGAATGCTCTCTATAATGGCTCTGTAGGGGTATGTGTTGCTACTCTGGCTAATTAAATGATCACCCAAGGAGATATCCACTTGTGAAAATAGGGTGGCTATCGGGTAGTTGATAACCCCAACACGTGCTCCGGCATCAATATTAGTTCAGTCCGGTTTAGTGACTTTTACATGTAGGTACAACACAGTATTGCTTAGATCAACGCAGTCTTCGCCATTTCCTGCAATAAGGAACTCCAGAGGGGCTGCGTCTGATATTGCTGATAGGGTCGGTATTTCAATGTATGAATTTTTCTCAACAGATGTCTGTGTGAAAGGAACTGTGAATAAATCCAACTCTGTTTTCATACATTCACCAGACATGCGGTGTAGGAATGCCATCTTCCTAAAATATGTTCTTAATCAACTTTGCGGTGTTCCCTTTGAGTGTCCTCCGAGCTGTATGTTTTCTTTTAACCGTGGCACTTGTTTTTGTCTCATTCTTGCATTTTTTACTCTTTGGTAGGTTCCTCCTACCAGGTAGTCTCTTTCTAACACCTCGAGTCATAACCATCAATCCAGATCCATCCTGCCGTTTTGTTTGGCGTGCCATAACATTGCTGACAACAACGCCAACTATATTTCTCGCTGCATTTTTCAAATGTGGTTTTGCTATTGAGAACCCACGCTTCAACAAAGGTATTGCCATCCGGAAAATCCCTCAGAAAAGGCCCCCTAGACCAGCCCCATACATTGCAGCGCTACCATGATACCCCAGTAAACCATTAATGGCCTGTGTTGTGTAATATTCAACATACCTTTGAGGATCATCGTAGAGTTTCTGTGGCTGCATCTTATATTCTAAAAGATTGTTTGACGGGTCTGAACTGTAATTTTGCAATCACCTTTCCCACTACGAATGAAACCAGCTGATTCTGATCAGATTTTACTTCAATACAGATCTCAAACTGACTCGTACTAAGAGGTACAGTGGATATAAAAAGTCTACACACCCCTGTTAAAATGCCAGGTTTTTGTGATGTAAAAGAATGAGACAAATCATGTCAGAACTTTTTCCACTTTTAATGTGACCTATAATGTGAACAATTCAATTGAAAAACAAACTGAAATCTTCGAGGGGGAAAAATGAAAAATAAAAACCTTACAATTACCTGGTTGCATAAGTGTGGACACCCTCTTAACTGGGGATGTGGCTGTGTTCAGAATTAACCTATCACATTCAAACTCATGTTAAATAGAAGTCATTACACACCTGCCATCATTTAAAGTGACTCGGATTACTCACAAATAAAGTTCAGCCGTTCTAGTAGGATTTTCCTGACATTTTCTTAGTTGCATCTCAGAGCAAAAGCCATGGTCCGCAGAGAGCTTCCAAATCATCAGATGGATCTCATTGTTGAAAGATATCAGTCAGGAGAAGGGTACAAAAGAATTTCCAAAGCATTAGATATACCATGGAACACAGTGAAGACAGTCATCATCAAGTGGAGAAAATATGGCACAACAGAGACATTACCAAGAACTAGACATCCCTCCAAAATTGATGAAAAGATGAGAAGAAAACTGGTCAGGGAGGCTTCCGAGAGGCCTACAGCAACATTAAAGGAACTGCTGGAATTTCTGGCAAGTACTGGCTGTGTGCTACATGTGACAACAATCTCCCGTATTCTTCATATGAATGGGCTATGGGGTAGGGTGGCAAGACGGAAGCCTTTTCTTATAAAGAAAAACATCCAAGCCCGGCTGACGTTTGCAGAAACAAACATCAAGTCCCCCAAAAGCACGTGGGAAAATGTGTTATGGTCTGATGAAAGGTTGAACTTTTTGGCCATAAATCCAAAAGGTAGGTTTGGCACAAAAACAACACTGCACATCACCCAAAGAACACCATACGCACAGTGAAGCATGGTGGTGGCAGCATCATGCTTTGGGGCTGTTTTTCTTCAGCTGGAACCGGGGCCTTAGTCAGGGTGGAGGGAATTATGAACAGTTCCAAATACCAGGCAATTTTGGCACAAAACCTTCCGGCGTCCGTTAGAAAGCTGAAGATGAAGTTCACCTTTCAGCATGACAACGACCCAAAGCACACATCCAAATCCACAAAAGCATGGCTTCACCAGAAGAAGATTAACGTTTTGGAATGGCCCAGCCAGAGCCCAGATCTGAATCCAATTGAACATCTGTGGGGTGATCTGAAGAGGGCTGTGCACAGGAGATGTCCTCGCAATTTGACAGATTTTGAGCGCTTTTGCAAAGAAGAGTGGTCAAATATTGTCTCGTCAAGATGTGCCATGCTATTAGTCTCCTACCCAAAAAGACTTAGTGCTGTAATAAAATCAAAAGGTGCTTCAACAAAGTATAACTTTAAGGGTGTGCACACTTATGCAACCAGGTTATTGTGAGTTTTTTATTTTTCCCCCTCAAAGATTTCAGTTTGTTTTTCAATTGAATTGTTCATGTTATAGGTCACATTGAAGGTGGAAAAAGTTCTGACATGATTAATCTTTGTCTCATTCTTTTACATCACAAGAATCTGTCATTTTAACAGGGGTGTGTAGACTTTTTATATCCACTGTACGTAGTGTGGCTTGACATACGTCACTTTGACAACTTCGTTCTTTTTCCCTGCAATATGTACAGTTCTCAACAGCGTGACATGACTGTCACCAACTGGTCGATAATCAATTATATCTGTTTAGATGTATAGGGTGTTAAACCCTGCCAGAATATCAGTGGGGAATGGGCCTTACCATGGGGCGTATCACCGATCGCCTGGTTTTAAGCCTAATATCTGTTCCAATTTTGCACTAAATTTCAAACTAAAATGGGGCTCGCCTTTTAGAAACGTTCTATTTTTAAATTCATCATACCCCGCCCATACACCATGGAGTTTTATATAAATGTTGATCTCTACCACTAGCTTTCCTATGCCGTTGTAATAACCGGTGTTGAGTTCATATTTCCAAGTTTTGTCATGTTTCGAGTCATACAGTTCAAATGTGTTTTCGCCCCATGTAAAAGTATTCCATGTAGGCAGGTATTGGAATTCTATCAAAGATACTTCCTAATCACCTTTCAAATCTATACCTTTGGCAAATTTTGTGGTATAGCTCGAATTGGAATTGTTTGGATAGACATGTCTCGATGAGTTACAGGGCAGCGGTATGTAGAATCCGCCGTCACCAATGCTGATCGCAGGCAATGTAAATGACGCGATCCTGCAAATCCTAGAGTTTTATCCAGTTTCTAGGTCAAGGACTTGTTCCGATGCTATCCAGCTGTTGAATTTCTCAGACCAACCAAGCCATTTCAGAAGACTAATTTTCTTCCCTTTCTGTACTTTTTCATCCAGAACTGCTTCCACTTTAAAAGTTTTATCCTTAGCCACAATTATTTTCTGTAATTCCTGTTCATGAAAGGTCCCAACTATCACATCACCATCGTAATCTTTTATTCTCTATACAGGAGGTACCCGTGGAATGCATTCTGTGATTGTAAAATATTCATCTGTGTACCCTTTTTCATAGCCTTTGGTAAACGCCCCTCTCAAATTTGAGAGTCTCACAGTCTCCCCAACCCGGAACTTGTAACTTTGATTACCATTTCTCATCATTGTTGTAACATATAGGTTCTTGAGGACTAGTCTAACATTTTCTTCACAAACGTCAACAGGCTTCATCTTAATAGACCGATGGTAGCTGTGGTTGTAACCATGAACTAAATCTTGAATAACCTCAACATAGCGATGAGTGTTGGCAGCTGTGAGATACCTCCACATTGCTGATTTAATTGTTTTATTAAATCTCTCAACGATACTCGCTTTGACATCATTTCCTGTAGGAAAATGTTTTATGTTGTACTTCTGCATTAACATTTCAAAATGTGAATTAAAAAACTCCTTCCCCTTGTCTGTTTGGACTTTTTGTGGTGTTCTTCATTCTTTTAATGTCTTCAAATGCTCGCTTTACCTCAATAGAGCTTTTATTTCTCAGCACACTAATCCATGCATATTTGATATATCTGTGCATGTTAACATCAATTTCATGTTATCGTTTTCCACACTATAAGCACTATAAGCACTAATGTCAACCAAATCCACCTGAAATTGTGAATTTATATCGTGAACAATAACTCTATTTCTTTGAAAATGTATAGCTACAGGTAGCGTGCAGCTTGTATGTATCCTGGGTGAGTAGCCAGTCATCTGCCTCACCATTTTGGAGGATCTCCCCGGTATTCTCCAAGTACGCTCTTTTCAAACCCTTTCTATCCACATAAGCACCAGGGTTTGCCAGGTCATAGTAAATACTTTTCATAACCTGTTCAGACATTGTAGAGCATTGGGTCAATAATGAGAAGTATTACATGTTTAGCAGCATTTTATTTGAGTCTTCGGAATTACACGTCATCCAAGAATTTCAGAAAAGTTACACAAACATTCAGATTTCTGCAGATTTCTGATCAAAAAATCTGTAAACATTTTAGAAGTACAATCTACATCCACAGCATCATTACTCAACAATTTTATCACAAAAACACCTGTTACATACATAAACACACATACGTAAACACACAGGTGCCCAATTTTAAAGTCTTTGTTGTCAGCATTTGAAAATGTTAGAAGTTTATACATGAAGTTGTTTAGAGCATTTGATTCAACACCGTATGACAACAATTGCAGCCAATCATCAGATGTGTTCCTGACAGTTTCCATATGCTTGTTCAGATTATTAAAACGTTTCATACTGACATGGTCTTGGTTATTACAAGATCTACAACCATCAATTCCACTCTTGATAGCTTTGCGCATCAACTGTTTAATCGCTAAAGCCACATAGGATTTGTTTAGATACATGTAAACGCGACAGCTGAAGTTACCCATCCTTAGACAGCAGTCTCTTTGGTTTCGTCACACCAAGACGCTACTGCGTCGCATACAGCTTCCTCATTAGATTTATCCATGTATTCATCCCTGTTCTCACTCAGTCTCTGTGTGATGTTCGGCTCCAATTTGAGCTCACGCAGAAAGTTCTTGGCGGCCACGTGAATATCGGTCAGCGGTGCAAGAAACCCCGATGCATTCAAAGCCTTGACCAACACGTTTCAGTTGCGGTGTTAAAACTGTCTCCACGATGTCATCATAATGGGTCTCAAAAAAATAATCAGGTGGGTCAAGACAAGAATGTCTTCTCTGGCTCGGGTGGTCCACTTCACATGCGATGCATGCTTTGTGGAGAATAGCTGCAACAACGTTTTCTAGAATCATACCCTATGTTGCTTTGATGATATTTAAAACTTCTGGTGCAAAGCACATTGTCCATTTTATGATAACTCTTGTCAGCATTTGAAAGGTATGACAGATTAAGAGGTCCTAGTTGATTACCAAATCGGTCAAGCCAATTGTAGTTTCTTGTTGTGTATACCGGTGTAATCGTGCTGTCGGGGTCCAGGGTACCATACAATTCTACAGCGTTGTCAGCCAAGGCGTCACACAGCCAGGCCTCAGCCTTGGGTTCATCAAACTCCGGTTGGTTGTATTCTTGAGACATGTTTTGTAAATTCTTCCGACTGCTTGATAGTCACAGGCGGTCTGTCTGTTTTTATGCTGTGTTGAGGACGGTGTTAGCTTAAGGCGGGGCTTCAGGGTCTTGCGTCAGTCGAACAGTCCGCAGTCGCAATCACACTCTAACCTGCTGAAGTTTTCCGGAAATAGCTCCAATCTACTAGAGTCATACTGCTTCATTCCTTCGACGACTTTAAACAGTACATCTACCGTATTATGTGTGCCCTGTTTTGGGCCCAAATAAAACACTTTTCGAAAGGTGTTCCATAAACTGGCATTAAAAACCATTTGATTAGTCACACCGGCCTTAAACTCTTGGCCTATGGGTAATTCATAAAATGCAACATCTGGTATCTCTAGGTTGAAAATGTATCCACCGATCCGCCCGTCGTCCAACTTCCACTCCCGTGCCAACATATCCCGGTGTTGTTGATGGATTTGGGTTAACATCTGCATCGATTTCTTCGGGGCTGGCATTTTGGTTTGCATCTCTGTTGTCCATTTGTAATCTCTTGCCGACTCGCTGAGCAGCGGTTAAGCTGTTAGCTTTCAATGGTGTTTCACCCAAAACGTCGATCGCTGCACAATCCGCCATGGTTTGTAATGTGTAGGTAAGTTTACTCAGGCAAGACTGAATAACCATCACCGAAGTCTGCGTGGTTTAAATACACAGACCACGCCAATCATCCCATAAAACATGAAAGGTAAACACCCACCGGTTGTAAGACATCTGTTGTAGCACTTGTCGGAGTTATAGCATTGCTGAACCCTAGTGCCCTTTTGTTAAACACCAAACATCTTGCCGCTGATATAGCACTTATTTATTGCCTGGGATTTTAACATTCCGGAACCCTAAAACCCATTTGTTAAACATCAAACATATCGCACCTGTTATAACACTTGTCCGGGGTGTTTATCAATCGTTGTAAAACATCAAACATGGACACATCAATGCAATCATAAATTACAAAGTCACCGGACATGCATTCGTCATTCCAGAAGTCCCGCCCTAACACACGTCATACATGAACCCTGGCGCCCTTTTGTTAAACACCAAACATCTTGCCGCTGATATAGCACTTATTTATTGCCTGGGATTTTAACATTCCAGAACCCTAAGACCCATTTGTTGAACATCAAACATATCACACCTGTTATAACACTTATCTGGGGTGTTTATCAATCGTTGTAAAACATCAAACGTGGATACATCAATGCAATCATAAATTACAAAGTCACCGGACATGCATATGTCATCCCGGAGGTCCCGCCCTAACACACGTCATACAGGAAGTCCATACGTCACACCGGAAGTCCCACCCAGCAAAACGGATGCCCCACCCACCTGTCAAATCAATCTGGATGCCCCACCCACTAGGGTCATAAATCACCAAAGTGACAGAATATACCCTACATAAACTACTGTCCTCTAAATGGAATCTTGTTTAAATAACTCTTTGCAGAGGGTTCAATATAGGCTTCTTCAAAAAAATACCTGAATATGGTTCTAACTAGAACACTATACAAAGTATTCTACCAAGAACCATTTTATGATCTAAATCAACTTCTGCCTTAACTTCACTTAGATCTGGAGCATGGTCATTGCACTGTACCCACTTGAACCAAATGTTTTGAAATCACCCAAGTATGTAGAGAAAGAGGAGTCAAAATGGCGCAAGAGTGTGTGGGAATTGAACCCCATGATTAGTTCACAAATCTTTTGAAGAAATCATAACATTTGAAATGTCCAGAATGAAAGTACATTTTATGAAGGTAACCAAATACATACATAAAATAAGTGATTAAACTCACTGGAAGTCTGATATTAGTCTCCTTGCACTTATTATATTGCTGTCTGGCAATGTATTTTGAGGATGTTGGGTAACCAAACTATGATTATTATGCACAAAGTTGTATGGATGTCTTATAGAAAATAAAGTATACCACTAATGTTAGAATTAACATTTACATAGTTTAGCTAGATGCGCTTATGCAGAGCAACTTATATTGTTGAGTGCATACATTTTTCATACTGGCCTTATGTTGGAATCAACAACCCTGGTGGTTGAAAGTGTTATGCTCTACTGACTAAGCTACACAGGTAGTTCCTAAAGCTATTTATTGTGCCACCATAATGCATGTATCAAACCCCTAAGGCAAATAAGGTTCAATGATGACACGATCTATTCTACTGTCAATGGCTGGGATAAATGCAGTATGCTGCAGTATTATACAACTTCCAGTTACTGCAGTTGAACTGAGCACTGTGTTAAACAATGCATGCAAAAACACACTCCATGAGAAGTGATCTTACACTGCACTAGACAGGATTAGAAATAGCATAATGGTGTATAAAGAGAATATCACACCTATAGAAAATATATTTATTACCTTTAAACAAATTGAAACGTCAACATTGTATTTTCAGGTTCTTGCAGTAGGAGTCCTAATCCATGATTAAGTAGTGTCACAGAACACCATGTAATATTTGAAAATAAGACATGTTTCATTACTCCTGCAAAGTTATGGTTTGATCTTCAAATTGGTGGCAGCTTAGTAGCCACAATATTGTGTTCAAAAGCACTTTGTATTTTCAAAATGTTTAGCTTTTTTCAGACAGGAGGAATTAGAGAGGATACAGCAAAGCCTGAAATGGAAGTCAGGGATTGAAGAGTAAATGTGCATACAGAGCCAGGAGTATTACATTTACACTACAGGCTTTGCAAAAAGCAATTTGTTTAAACAGTGTATACAATACAAAACAAAATAAGATCTGACAAAAGCATGAAATAATTTTGAATACTGCCTTCTTATTTATGCATTACTGGAACTGTTTTTTCAGTCACTTTTATCTTTATCAACATTTTCTTAGAAACAATAGACCATTATCTTTTTCTAATAGTCATCCAACCTAAATTTAACTTCTGAGGGGTATTCCAGAAATCTGGATTAATAACTTGGCGAGCTCTGTCAAACCAGAACTGCTGCAAACTCTTTCTGCTCAAGAAAGTAAGAAGGAAGTGTTGCTTGAAACAATAGCAACAAATGCAATTAAAGCTGTGAGCAGCGTTTCAGGGGGCCAAGCAGGGCACAGGAAGCATCTCACTATATGCTCTCAATAGAGAAATTATTTATTTAAACATGCCCAATGCCGCTAGTAGTCAGGATGTCCAATCGAAGAAGAGGAAATCAAAACAAAATGAAAAGACCTTGAAACTAGAAAAGGAACCAGGCAACCCTAGTTCAGCCGATTAAAAGGGATGAATATTGTTGTTGCTGGCAGGTTTCAATCCCTGGTTTTCTATGTGGCAGACAGTCTTTAACCATTACGCTATTTAAGCAGCATAATGCAACTTTCACCTCAGCCATTACATTTTTGCTGAAATAACGTGGACAACAGAACATTTTGTGGAAGATGGAAAATATTTGCGATGTAATAAAATAAAAACTTCTCAGTCGTTCGTATAACAGTTGATTATTTCAAGTTTTAATTTCGTGGATCCACGGGAACAATCATCACAACATGACAGAGAATGAGTACAGAGACCAGCAGAGTAACGTCATGACAGATTGTTCTGATTATGCATTTCAAGTTTCAAGCTTATATTCTCTTCCAACAGTACAGATGACGGAATTAGCATTTGCAGAATGTACGTACAAGGAATAGTAACCACTATGAGGTAGTCTAAAAATGCAAGGTTGCACTCAGATAGCTCCAAGAGGCACAGAAAATCATAGAATGTCGGTTGCCCAGACAACCCAGTCAAAGGCTGAGATATATCAATCTGGACAGTTACTATATGGGGACTTAAGTTAACTATGCTCTTTCCAATAACCTCCAATCACCTGTAGGATGTAAGTAATAATAACCCCCAACTGTTCAAGAGCTTCCTCCTAGAGAACAGTTTCTTTTGGCGGTTTTATGGCACAGGCAGAGGCCTGTTTCTCTTACTGCTAAAAGGAGCCAAGGCCCTGCTCAGCCGACATTCCATTCATCCCTGCCCCTGAACACAAGACACTGGCCTTATAAGTTGGAGATAGAGAGAGACAAGTCTTTCAGTATATGTGTAATTGATCAAGCATACAGAGTACAAAACCCTTCTAATAAAATAATGAATAGATAAGGATGATAATAAATTAATTTTCTACAATTTCGGAACTAATGAACTAATGAGCAGTCCTGTATAAAGATTGCTGTAGATGGCTAGCTTACTAAAACATAGCTCCTGAAGGTTGTAGCCAGTGAAGTTTTTGTCTATTCTGAACAAATCCAAATGCGTAATTTGTTTTGTCGGCAGCGTGGCTTAAACACTGGTCAGCTGCACGGAACTCTGTGTCTCTAACCACTACGCTATTTAACAAAGGATAGCCTGTCACTCACTCCCTCACTTACTCAGTAAGAGATATTCGCTCTTCTTGGCCAGCTTCGCTTACGCGTTCAGGCAAAAACCATGTGTGTATAGAGTGGAGAATGTGTGTATGTGTTATGTGTAGAGATATGGGACATAGTGTTTGTGGGGGAGGAGTGTGGTTTCTTAGATGAAAATAGGAATGTCTGTATGCTGTATGAGTGAAAACAGAATGTGTGTGTGATCTTATGGGGAGATATAAGAGAGTGTGTAAAGAGAGACGAGAGAAAGTGTATTTGGAGGGAGGGAGTAGAGGGTAGGGTAGGAATGTGTGTGTGGAGCAAAGAGTGTGTCTTGGTGAGGAGTGGGGGGAGGAGAGTGTGGATTGTGTGTGAAGAGAGAATATAATTTGTGTGATAGTGGAGGGAGGACTGCGTATGGGCTTAGAGGAAAATGTGTTTGGGAGGTTGTGGAGACAGAGGAGATGATAGACATCAAGTGTCTAAGACACACCATGATGTGTTTTTGTTTGTTGAAAGAGAAAATAAAGTGTGCGGGGAGGTTGTACGGGGTAGGGGGTCGAGAAAGTGGAGACAGTTTACATTAAGTATCGAAGATACATCATGTACTGATTAGCTTCAACAGCAAATTTTGTGTCAAACTTGTATGGCAGAATTTCGGTGAATATCTTAACATCTGTGACATTTATAGCTGCTGTAAAGCCGTTACATTGTGTATAGGTGTGAAGTGTCAAAGACGTTAGCCATCTTGCGTTGGCTACCTACCATTAGCGACATTGCGCTAGCCACCTATCGTTAGCCACCTAGTGTAAGCCACCTTGTGTTAGCCAATTAGCGTTAGGGACACAGCGTTAGCCACATAGCATGAGTCACCTTGGGTTAGACATATAGCATTAGCCACATAGCGTAAGTCACCTTGCGTAATCCCCGTTGCGTAATGATATGTCACCCGGGGTGAATTCCTAATACCATTGACTGGGAAAGGGTTTAGCTTGTTAAGCTGAAGAATATTTGGCTCATTTACCTCATTTAGTGATTAACATATCCAGAAAGTTATATCTCTCTGACTTATTTGGCTGATTTTTGGTGAATTTCTTAAAATCAGTGAGGTTTATAGCACCACCATGAGAGCTAGCTGTGTCGTACCTTTCAGGGTTCATTCTTGGCCTTGGTGTTTATCTGTAAAGCAAGTAGCATCTTTCTTGGATAATCCTTTTAGGGTTTATAGTTTATATATAATTTTAATAAGGCTATGTCAAATTCAATTGTGGCCACATCGTTTGAGTTATCAACTTTTAAAGATAATGGTCCACAGCTCCATCACAGCAAACGGCATGCCAATCCATTCAATGGTCTCGGAGATGTCATTTAAGATGTCATAAAACATTGGTGAGGTTTATAGTGCCTGCATAAGGTATACTTCTATACTTGACTTCTGCTCTCCATTTGTGGCAGAGATGTTAATAGGCATGATTCGTTTGATAGCTGTTTGATATTCACATGTGGATTTATAGCCTTATATAGTTATAGACAAGCCCACATCAATTTCAGTCGCTTATTTCAGCCATATTGTTTGAGATATCAACTTTGCTTATATAACTTTAAAAGATGATGGTTCCAAGGTCCATCACACCCAATGCCATACAAATCTGTTCAGCAGTCTCGTAGGAGATGTCATTAATGAGTTTATCACATAGGTCAAAATGGAGGCCATATTGTTTGAGATATCAACTTTTCTTATATAACCTTTAGGGACAAATGTCAAGTGGTCGTTCACACCAATTGTCATCCAAATCCATTCAGCGGTTTCAGAGATGTCGTTTAAGTGTGTTTTCATTAACGGCAAAATCGTGAGAAACATCGGGGATGTTTATAGCGCCTCCAAGAGGTATTTCTGTATGGGACTTTTTCTGTCCATTCCTAGCAGATTACCAAATGTAATCTCAGTGAGTGACAAAGAACAACAGATATTGTGTTATGGCTATTATGCCACCACTGTTTGGCCAATCTGAATGTACTTACATGTTACATTGCAATAGTTTTCTGGACATTTCTGAAATGGTACTCAAATGGTACTACAATACAATTTTCTGCATCAGATAAATATAGATACTTCAAAAGTCGAACAGTATCAGAGCAGTTAAACACCTAACAATGCACCAAACAATGTAACTAGGAAGTTCTTTGAAATTTTCAGAATGTAATAAATGTGGCCTATATGTATGATAAATATAACTGAATGGAAGTTTGTCAGTCTTCCCCAGTGCAGAGCATATTAAAGATTTTAACTTTTGCTTGTTGTAAGATAATGATGGGGTCAGAACAGATAATCTTTATCATTTTCAAAGGTATGTTTACCTAAGTATGCATATTAATATCAATGATTGAGCAAACTATTTATCATAGAATTGTTTAATTTTGGTGATCAAAAGACTATTACAGGTGGCAACAATAAAACCAATAACTTTCCAGATTTTAATTTATTTGGAAAAGACTCTCCCTATTCTTACTGTAAAAATATGATGACTTTGGTAGGGCATGGACATATAGCCTATGTACCCATGTTTTATTGTTAAATTACAACTCAGATTCAATTTTAATTTAACTGCCATGTCTACAATTTAAAGGTACAATTGATAAGTTTAGCTTTAGAAGTGGAGCTGTAGAAACCAATGAAAACAGAGAAATGACAACTACTGAGAAAGAATTATCTACTGAGGCTTGAACACATAACACCCTCTCTACCAAAGGCAAAATATTAATAGATAAATCATTGGTAATAATGTTCATGTCACCAGAATTGTTTAAGGTGAACTAATGCTAGTTTAGACTGAGACTCTTTTAGCATTTATTTTTGATGAAATAATCATGGCAACATTACATTCCACTAAACATTTGCTTATATTAGCATGTCATTGTACAAATGAAAACAGAGAATTAGCTTAGCTACATGAGCATAGATTAGCTACTGAGGCTTGAAAGCATGACATCTCTAAATGGTCAACTTATTATTAGCTAAACCGTATGTTATGTTCTTCATGTCACCAGAATGATTTTTGAAGGACTAATGTTAGATTGAACTGAGGTTAGTTAAATATATTTACGTTAGGTAACGTTATTAGCTAGCTAACATCGATAGCATTTATCTTTAACGTTAGCCATTTTTTGACTCTGCTAGGTAGTTTTTTTATGAAATAATCATGGCAACATTGCATTCCACTAAATATTTGCCTATAGTAGCAAGTCATTGTACAAATAAAACAGTGGATTAATTAGCTACTGAGCATAGATTAGCTACTGAGGCTGGAAAACATGACACCATATCTAAAAGGCAAATTATTAATAGCTAAACAGTCTGTTATACATAGAGTAACTAGCCAGACTCCTAATAAAAGCCACTAGCTGCTAACTAATGAGGCAATATGAATTCCATGTACAGTATAGTGTGTTGCATTGGGGGTTAAAAAGGGACAACAATATATAGTTTTGCTGGATGTAGCACAGTGCCATATGATTTCACATTATATTCGTAATTTTACACACTCTCCTGAGTATTTCGTACAATACATTCACTGTGGTACTGAACAGTTTTTCTGCAAGTAGTGTCCCATGTACATTACAGTGATGAGAAGGAAAATAAGGCCTTTACACACTGCATTGTCCCAGACTAAGACTGTCCCCGGGTTAGCTTAGCCTGTGTTCGCACAAGAGTTTGTTAACCCTGGGTTAAGGCTTAACCCTAGGCTAAGGATTCACACTTGTGTTCCTAAGCCCTGGGCTAACGGATAAATACGACACAATACCATTTTACTAATGAAATACCATTTTACTACTATTTTTCTAATAAGCTGCAAATGTTACGTTCTCTCTGGCATGCGAGTAATGTTACAGTAGCCTACATCACTGACACATGATCAATGTTACGCTACTACGATTCAATTAACGACTTCATGACATCGACTGATCAGGATGCCCACCCTGTCAGTATCTGCTTGAACAACTTCGCTAAAACTACGCAAAGAAAGTGTAAAACGTTAGTCAACCTTAATTCTTTCGACATATTTGCTGGATTTATATCCAAAGCAAGCTGCAATAACTACTTCGCTAAGATATAGCAGGTATAATGAAACGACAAAACATTGCAGAATGAAAAGACCAAAATAGACAGAGCTGTTGGCAACGGTGCGCGTAACCAGCAAATGTAAATTAAGTGAAAGGGCAGAATTTGTGATTGGACAATAAACATTCTATGGTTTTGTTCTTGACCCCGTTTCACACTGGTTATTTTGTCACCGTTTTTCTGGGGCTAGCCCTGAAAAGTCGGTGCTAACCCTGCTCCAGAGCATGGCCAGCTAGCCCTAGGCTAAGGGTGGTGCTTTCCCACTTCAAAATATGCAAGTGTGAACACGCTTAGGAGGCCCATAGCTCAGGGCTTAGGATGCACTAAGCCCTAGGCTAAGGTGCAGTGTAAACACATCTAGTGTGGTAAGATGTATTACACAATCAATCTCCAAATCAAATGAGCACAAGTAAATAAAAAACAATAATATCAAAATATGATTTTTTTATATTAGATCATGTTCTCTACATTAGCTTACATAAGCTCTAACCATTTCTATGTGCTCCACCTTATAATATTCATTAACCTATGTAAAGTATTTTTGTTTCATTAAACAATTTTTTTTCATTAATAATTTCCGCCACAGGTTTCCTTTGAAAATGTAGCCTACACAACACAAATTATAGACACACCACAGACCTTTATTTTGAAGGCAACATATGAAAATCGAAAGTCTTATTGTTGCTAATCTCTGATATAGAGTCTTACTGTTGCTACCGAAGTTAAATAAATAATAGGCCTGCAAGTATAGAGCGGTATAGTTGTTTAATGAGTGCAATTCATTTAATGGAATCTCCTTTACATGAACCGTACACGATCAGTTGCATGGATATTGTGGAGGTGGTAACAGCTGGCCACAATCAATGACATGCGGTTACTTAATCACAGAATTCACAAACTACTCTTCAATTTCCCAGTTCGAAATCGAACCTAAACATTTTCTAACTAGAATCGAAATCAGTACACCCCTATATCCGCATGTATGTGTATTTTCTAAGCCCATATAGCGTAATTTAAATGACAAAGAAATCCTCCCCCTCTTGAAAGTCATTAGCCCCTGGACAACTTTTGTACATGGCAGCTACATTTATCCTACTACCTTGTTGGTTAAAACGAACTATTAGCTGCTTACAGTCCTAACCTGCTTACCTGTCAAGTAGATACAGGTCAGTAACCAAAACAAACCTGTCGGACGGGCATTTGATTTCCAAAGTGGGGCACTTCATCCTAATTAACAATAACCTTGAGTAACTTCAGCACAATGGACGCAAAGCTAATAATTCTAACATGGATGGCTGCCTAATCCTATGGGCTCTTAGGCTATTGTCATTCGACGTAACCATCCCATATTCACAGTGACATTGGAATAAAGCGATTTAACAAGAGGCACTAGTAATTACAGAAACATGAATACATGGCGAATTAAACCATCAAGGATGTACAGTACCATTATGCAGTATGACAGAACGCAGCAACACAAATCAATGACATTACAGGTACCAAAGAAATAAGAACGTACTCACAACAACAATGTTCCTTCGACGCTGTAAGCCAGGTGTACTTTTCGTAGTTGATCGATTGAAAGTGCCCCACAAATCTTTTCCCTGTCTGGGACAGGGCTGCTAGGTTGGGGGTTGGTTCCTCGCAATTTCCAGCTTTTCTCAAAAAAGGCTTTGCCAGTAAATCCACCATGAATCCATTTCTTCTCTGTTGCGCGTTAAGACACAACAGGGCTCAGTACAAATCTAAACAAAAAATCTAACAGAAAGCCCTGCATCTACTACATCCTTACCCTGAACGGTTGCTAGTTGGGGGTTTGGTCAACCCTTCCTCACATTATTATTGTTTTCTCGAAAAAGGCTTTGCCAGTAAATCCGCCACCAAATGCATTTCTTCTCTTCCATTGTGCGTTAACAGTAGAAGCGACTCAGACTCAGATGATCTCTGGGAGCCGGCTGTAAAGAGACGGCCACAATCAAGCAGTCATGCCCCCACTACTTCAAGAGCGTCTACCCCTGCTATTGTTTCTGGCTCTACAACAATCCCACCTTTTGTCTCCACAATCACTCCGGCTACGAAGTCTTCCTCTGTTTCCACACCTACGCCTGTCCGGCCATCCAGAGATTTGAAGAGACCAGCCCAGAAGCACAGACGGGCCAGTGCACCAGCTGACACCCCAACTGAGGGAGAGGACCATTGGCACACAGTACTGGAGGAGGATGTGGAGCCACTTCCACCCACATTCAGGCCTAAAAGGCAGCCAGGACCTCAGCTAGACATGACTGGGACGTACAGCCCCCCCATCTCTTCCAGCTGTTTTTTACGACATCAGTTCTTGCGACGCTGGTGTCTAACACCAACAAGTATGAGACTAAAAAGCAAGCTGGAAAGAAAGAGGCATGGAAGCTAATTTCCATCAATGACATGTCACTGGTCATATACATGGGGATTGTGAAGTTGAGAAGCCTGAAAGTCTACTGGAGAAGCACAAGCCTCTACCAGCTGCCTTTTCCTACATCTGTGTTTTCGGCAACCCGGTTCTTGACCATCTCACGGGCCCTTCACATGAGTGACCCACAGATGGATGAAGACAATGAAAAGAAGAGAGGCACAGCAGGCTTTGACAGGCTCTGTAAAATCAAACCTCTCTACCAGAGTATTGTTGAGTCCTGCAAGACCTATTTTCAGCCCGCCCAGAACCTGTCCATCGATGAGAGGATGGTAGCCTCAAAAGCCAGAATTGGTCTGAAACAGAACATGCGAGACAAGCCAACTAAATGGGGTTATAAGCTGTTGTTTTGGCCGACTCCGTGTGTGCCTAGACCTGGAATTTTTTGTTTATGAGGGAAAATCACTTACAGCCACCGGTAAGGGACTAAGTTATGGTTCAGTAATGCAGTTGTTGGATTTTTCACTGCTCTGGACTGGCTACAAGCTGTTCAATTTCTATACAAGCCCTACCTTGTTCAACGACCTAAAGAAGCTGAATGTATGGTGTTGTGGCACCATTCGTCCCAACAGAGTTGGTTTTCCCAAAACAAAACTGAATGACAGGCCTAAGAGGGCTGATAGAGGCAGCATGCGATGGATCCTGTTACAAACCCTGTGGCTCTAGCAGTCTAGGGTGGATGGTACAGAGACCCGTAACATAAAACTCATGCAAATTAGTGTAGTGTAAAGGCACAGTGAGAACAAACGACACAGACAACCAAAGCTACCGTCAAACATAAGACGTTTATTATAAACACACGGTAAAGGGGTTAGGGAAAAGGGGCTGAGCTGAACCCAAGAAATGAAATAATATAGTCAAAACACCCCTAAACTGAACTTGCCTGCCTCAAGAACCGCTTAGCTGACTACTAACTAATACAAAAATGCAGTGGGTGGTCCGCTCAGTTCTAACTAGTGTTTTTAGACAAAGTTTTCTTACGGGTTTTGTATGCCCAAGGGCGACATGCTAAAAACACCCTTTTCCCAGGGACACAGGGATAAACAAAAACACACAGGTCGAACAAGGACTAAACAGCACACAGCAAACAATTGACTAGACAACACCAAACAAAACACCACAGCAATACATACATGAACCAGGACAAAGTGAGATGTATGTGCTAAACTAAGTGATGTATGTATGAATAAAGCGTCTGTCTATCAAAAAGGGTATGTATCTCAAGAGTGTCTATGTCCATGTGGGGTAAATCAAAAGAGTCTTTCTGGGAGAACCAACTGACTGGATTTTTAAACCAGGGGATGTGTGATGTGATTGGGTAATGGAAAAAGGAACAGGTGGTGCAATTAGGATGGGTGTCCACTGATTGGTCCACCTCAGCAGTCAGGCGATGCACTCATGACTGCCAGGTGAGAAACACCAACGAGCACAATCAGGAACATAAGAGACACCTGGGGAAACAGCAGGAGGGGAAAAACACAAACGCACATACAGGGTACCTGCATGCGTAACAGATCTGGAAAGGCGACTTGCTCTTTGTCAAATGGATGGATACCAGAGAGGTGGTCATGTGCACAACTATGCACAAATCCTTCAGTGACGACCATGTCAGAAGACGTGTGAAGGATGCACAAGGGACATGGAGCAAGAAAAACATACACATTCCTGCTGCTGTGAAGGACTACAATAAGCGCATGGGAGGTGTGGACCTATCAGAAGCACTGATTGGCTATTACAACGTCCTCCACAAGACTATGAGATGGTACAAAACATTCTTTTATCATTTCATTGACATTGCTGTGGTGAATGCCTTCATCAGGAAATGGCTAAGAGTCGCGGACAGGCCTCGCTGACACAGTTAGTTTTCAGAGAGCAGCTCATCCAGGAGCTAGCTGAATTTGGGGCAAAGTCAACTGCTGCAAAAGCACCTGCCTCCTTTACCACTACTGCCCCAGCACCTGCCTCCGCTCCTGCCTCCAGTGGTGCGCACATCCCAAAGTATCTGGCTGCAGACCTGAATGTTCCTCAAGGCCAAAAGGGTACAGTAGGAAGGCGTCATTGTACCCTGTGCCATAAGAAGTCACCCATTACCTGCACAACTAGCACTGTCATCCTGTGCTTTACAACAGAAAGAGACTGTTCTGGTACTTGGCATCAGCAGAATAATCTTATGTAGAGGGCTGACTAGGGTGATCTAGACACTCAATGTAAATATTGTGTACATAGTTTTTTTCACTTTGTGTTGTTTGAAGTGTGGTTTGCTGTGTTTCTGACATTAGATCAGTGTTGGCTTCTACTTAGCCCTTATTGTAAATAGTTCAGTTATTTTGGAAGGCATTGGATCAGCGTTCTCGTCGCACCTCCTGTTATTACCTTTATTTAGGGAAACTAATGATCCACCATGTATGACATTCCTGGGAGTGTGTAAACCTTATTTGTTATTACACTTGTATTTTTGAATAATCTCTGTTGTCATATGCTTGGAATTTAATCATTTATCCAATTTGGCCAGTTGGGTAGATTTGGGGACAATCGTAAAGGACACTTGGGAGTCCTCTTACAAAATATTCTATGGTCATTCAATGTAGCTGCCTAAAACTTTATCTACAGTCTGCTGCCATCAAGTGGACAATATTTGAATTGTCTCCAGCCTCCTATCTCAATGCATGGCCTTCCCACTGCATTTCAAACATGATGATAAAAATGCATTATTTTGTTTTATCTTCTGCCAAATCTATTGTGTTTTACTTTCCTGCATTAATTTATAACTCCTACAAACTACAGAGTGTCTCCTTTCAAATGGAACCAAACAAATGTTTCTACTATATTCAGGTCATGAGCTACAAGCATTTATATTTGGGTACATCATTTTAGGCGGAAATTGACTTTTTTGCCCTTGATCTAACAGGTTACCAAAGATGATACAAACATAATGACTGCAAAGATTTTTTTATCATCCACACGGTGGCGCTATTGACGTTTCCCACATTTGCAAGCTCACCATGCTCAACCTGTTTAAAATAAAATCTTGAAAAGAGGTGTATAAGTCCATCTCCTCCCAAGGAACATATTTGCCATTTGCCATTGGGACCAAGTTAAGTTGGGCGTAATGTTTTTTCGGCAATTCTGAATTTGTGAAAAACGCTTCAAACGCTATTTCTATAGCATCAAATGACCGATGTAATGTGTGATTACATTTGGTACACATGATCAGGGTTGTGAGTTTAGTTTATATGAAAGATGTTTCCATTTGGCCACATGGGGATACTAGTGAAAAGGAAAAACCATACATGTAATATTGTTTACAGCTATGGATATGAGTTGGATATGTGTCCTACTGGAAAAACTGTAATCTGGCTACTAATAGCTTAATGCTGAAACCCTCTAAATGCTGCTTGCAGCTTTAATTATTATTAAAATTTGTCTGCCGTTTTAAGTTGTTTTTTGCAGATTCCCGTGAGATAAAAGGGTGCAAAAGGGCCCAAATTTGCACGGTAGTACAGACGCATGGCCCACAACTTCAGATGCAATGCTATGCAAATTGGCCTCACGGTGGCACTGTCACAAGCCTCCAAAGTTGCACTTTTTGACCTAGAGTCTTGAAAATTGGTACATAGGTGTACCTCCTCATTATGAACATTTTTGCCATTGGGACCCATAAAGTCCGCCATGATGGAATTTCCGCAATTTTGGACTTTTTGAAAAACACAAAAAAATTTACTCCTCTGGCACCAAATGTCGGATCTTCACGTAATTTGATTTTTGGCTTATATGGACGATGGTCTTCAAAAGTTATATCAGCCAGGCCAGTATGTCAAAAAAACATGGATGCTATTGACCAATGAACATGTGCGGGGGTGTGGTTTTGTTGTAAATCGTGAAATACCACATGTGCGACAGACCAGACATCATGTTATGTTAAGTTGATCAGTCTTTTTTCTTTACTGGAAGGCAAGTAAGGTAGGTAAAATGCTCTATCTGTCATTTGCAACATCAATAAAAACTAAATATAATGCAATTGAACAAAATAGTAAGGTAGACGATAATTGGGAATGGGGTTGTATTTTTTAACTATGTCGGAAATTTCAGAAATTAAAATTAATGACACGCTAGTTAGCATTTTATGTTGGTAATAATAACAAAACATTGACGACTTGATAAAGTTATTATTTTTGATAAAGATATTTTTCGAAACTGCTGCTGACCAGAGGCCTTTTTTGCTGGCCTAGTGATATCAGAATCAGAAAATTATATTTTTATAATTTAATATATATTTTCATTTACACTAGATATATTTTACAAAGCTCGTTCCCATCAGTCTACTGACGTAGTTTCATTGCTTTTCTCTCCCTCGGTTGTGCTGTTTCCAGTGCAGCTCAGATAAATCAGAGCTTTTATCCAATCAGATTTTCCACATGTGCTGTCTCCGGGTGAAAATCTATCCTGAGACCTATAGAATTTTGAGTTAATCCCATCTTCTGTTGAAGCAAATGGGGAGGAGATTGTTGATTGTCATATTCTTCAACCAATCAGATTTCGAGTTTGCCAAAATGAGCCTGTCCTTTGGCACGTGGCAGTCTTCTAGCTTGCCTGCGTGCGCATTTTTCAGGTGGTGTGATCGGAGAGCCAGCTACCTAACTGAGATAAAACTAGTTAGGACGTAATGTAATCTAAGATTTATTTTAACTTTCTTTAGTGAGGTTTAGATTTTTAGATGTAGTGCTTTGCGATTTTTTTGTTTAGATGTGTACTGAGTCCTGTTATAATTTAACGTACTATGGACGAGAAGAAATTGATTTGTTGGTGGATTTACTGGCAAAGCCTTTTTCGAGAAAACATGGAAATTGCGAGGAACCAACCCCCCACCTTGCAGCCCTATCTCAATCAGGGAAAGGATTTGTGTGGCACTTTCAATCGATCAACTACGAAAAGTACACCTGGCTTAACGCGTCGAAGGAACATTGTTATTGTGAGTACGTTCTTATTTCTTTGAGACCTGTTATGTCATTGATTTGGGCTTTGCAATGTCTATTTGTGTTGCAGTGACCTGTCATACTGCATAATGTTACTGTACATCCTTGATGGTTTCATTCGCCATGTATTCATGTTTCCGTAATTACTAGTGTTGTAAGCTTCTTGTTAAATTGCTTTATTCCACTGAATATGGGATGGTTACATCGAATGACAATAGCTTAATAGCCCATAGGATTAGGCAGCCATACATGCAAGAATTATTGGCTTTGCGTACATGGTGCTGAAGTTACTAATCTTTATTGATAAGTAGGATGAAGTGCCCCACTTTGGAAATCAAATGCCCGTCCAACACATTTGTTTTGGTTACTGACCTGTATCTACTTGACAGGTAAGCAGATTAGGACTGTAACCAGCTAATAGTTCGTTTTAACCAGCAAGATAGTAGATAAATGTAGCTGCCATGTACAAAAGTTGTCCAGGGGCTAATGACTTTCAAGAGGGGAGGATTTCTTTGTCATTTAAATTACGCTATATGGGCTTAGAAAATACACTGACATGCGGATATAAGGGTGTACCAATTTTGAATCTCGTTAGAAAATGTTTAGGTTCGATTTTGATATTTAAGAAGAGTTTGCGATTCTAAGATTAAGTAATCGCACGTCATTGATTGTGTCCAGCTGTTACCACCTCCACAATATCCATGCAACTGATCGTGTACGGTTCATGTAAAGGAGTTGGCATTAAAATGAATTGCAATCATAAAACCGTTAAAAACAACTATACCGCTCTATACTTGCAGGCCTATAATTTATTTAACTTAGCAACAGTAAGACTCTACATTAGAGATTAGTCAGCAACAATAAGACTTCCGATTTTCATGTTTCCTTCAATATAAAGGTCTGTGGTGTGTCTATAATTTGTTGTGTAGGCTACATTTTCAATGGGAAAACTATGTGGGGGAAATGATAAATGAAAAACAATTACAATTTCAATAATACTTTACATAGGTTAAACAATATTATAAGGTGGGGCCCACTGAGAAATGGTTAGAGCTAATGTAGAGAACATTATCTAATATAAAAAAAATCCTATTTTGATGTTATTGTTTTTAATTTGCTTGTGCTCATTTGCTTTGGAGATTGTGTAATACATCCAACCACATTTGATGTGTTCACTCTGCGCCTTTGCGTAGGGCTAAGAGCATCCTAAGCCCTGGGCTAAGGGCCTCCTAAGCTCAGGGCTAAGCAAGTGTTGATACTTGCATATTTTGAAGTGGGAAACCACCACACTTAGCCTAGGGCTAGCTGGCCATTCTCTGGAGCAGGGTTAGCACCAACTTTTCAGGGCTAGCCCCAGAAAAACGGTGACGAAATAACCATAGTTATTTTGTAACCAGTGTTAATGTAGTGTGTAAAGGCCTTATTTTCCATCCCCACACTGTAATGTACATGGGATACTTTTTGCGGAAAAACTCTACAGCACCGCTGTGAATGTATTGTACGCAATACTCAGGAGAGTTTGTAAAATTACAAATATAATGTGAAATCATGGGGCACTGTGCTACATCCAGCAAAACAATATATTGTTGTCCCTCTTCAACCCCCAATGCAACACACTATACTGTAGATGAAATCCATATTGCCTCATTGGTTAGCAGCTAGTGGCTTTTTTTAGGAGCAGCTAGTGGCTTTTTTTAGCTAGTTACTCCATCTAAAATTATTCTGATGACATGAACATTATATAAGACTGTTTAGCTATTAATAATTTGCATTTTAGATATGGTGTTATGAATTACAGCCTCAGTGGCTAATTAATCCTGTTTTCATTTGTACAATGACTTGCTACTATTGGCAAATATTTTGTGGAATGCAACGTTGCCATAATTATTTCATTTTAAAAAAACTACCTAGCAGAGTCAAAAAATGTCTAACGTTAGCGATGAATGCAATCGACGTTAGCTAGCTAGTAATGTTAGCTAATGGAAATATATTTAACTAACCTCAGTGTAATCTAACGTTATTCCTTCAAAAATCATTCTGGTGACATGAACAATATAACATATGGTTTAGCTAATAATAATTTGACCATTTAGAGATGTGTCATGCTTTCAAGCCTCAGTAGCTAATCTATGCTCATGTAGCAAAGCTAATTCTCTGTTTTCATTTGTACAATGACTTGCTAATATAAGCAAATGTTTAGTGGAATGCGATGTTCCCATGATTATTTCATCAAAAATAAATGCTAAAAGAGTCTCAGTCTAAACTAGCATTAGTTCACCTTAAATCATTCTGGTGACATGAACATTATAACCAATGATTTAGCTATTAAAATGTTGCCTTTGGTAGAGAGGGTGTTATGTGTTCAAGCCTCAGTAGATAATCCATTCTCAGTAGTTGTCATTTATCTGTTTTCATTGGTTTCTACAGCTCCACTTCTAACTGAGGGCTAAACTTATCAATTGTAACTTTAAATTGTAGCCATGGCAGTTAAATTAAAATGAAATCTGAGTTGTAATTTAACTATAACACATGGGTACATTGGCTATATGCCCATGCCCTACCAAAGTCAACATATTTTTACAGTAAGAATAGGGAGGGCATTTTCCAAATAAATGAAAATCTGGAAAGTATTGGTTTTATTGTTGCCACCTGTAATAGTCTTTTGATCATTGAAATTAAACAATTCTAAAAGAAATAGTTTGCTCAATCATTGATGTTAATACACATACTTAAGTAAACATACCTTTGAAAATTATAATGATTATCTCTTCTGACCCCATCATGCAACAAGCAAAAGGTGAATTCATTAACATGCTCTGCACTGGGGAAGACTGATAAACATCCATTCAGTTATATTTACCATACAATTAAGCTACACTTATTACATTCTGAAAAATTCAAGCAACTACCTAGTTACATTGTTTGGTGCTTAAGGTGTTATACTGCTCTGATAGTGTCAGACTTATGAAGTATCCATATTTATCTGATGCAGAAAATTGTATTATAGTACCATTTGAGGTAAATGTCCTGAAAACTATTGCAATGTAACATGTAAGTTACATGTAAGTACATTCAGATTGGCCAAACAGTGGTGGTATAATAGCCATAACACAATATCTGTTGTTCTTTGTCACTCAGTGAGATTACCTTTGGTACACATGATCAGGGTTGTGATTTTAGTTTGTGTGAAGGATGTTTCAAGTTGGCCACATGGGGGCACTATAGGAAAGGAAAAAACATAGATGTCGTATAACCAACTAAGCTTTCCCAGGGGGAAATGCCCCTTTAATCTAAGTATTGGAATCTGGCCCTACCACATTTTTAAATCATCCAAAAACAATGCAACCCCAGTCCAAAGGTGTTTTTGACCCTGCAGATCTGTTTCTGTGTGAAAGGTAAATCCGGGATAATTTAGTTCTGTATTTAAATGAGGTAGAGAATGAGAGAGCTCTACATTCTGTGCATGGCCACACCTAATCTGTAGTAAGACATGGCATGTACATGGATTCCAAGCATCAATTAAACTCTAGTTACCACACTGACAATATGTGTTCATCTGTTTGCTGAGGTAATCTTCATAGAGACCTGTCCATACTGTTGCGAGAGTTATCCTTATAAATGCTAATGCAAGGTGTGCAGCCGATTGTAAAATTGTTTCTGTTCAGTTATTATTTTGTTTGGAAATGAACAGCTTAACAATGCAGTTCAGACATAACAGCACTCGCTAGACAAAATATAGCTAGTTTGAGATACTGGAGATTTTGGGGGAAGGAGAGATACAAGTTGTAAGGCAAGATATATACGTTTTACGGGTTGTACAGTGTTGTCCTTTGTGAAGGAAAAAATTCATTTCACATTCAAGATTTGCAATGATTTGCCAATGTTTCAACCATATAGCATGAGGAAACAACTCAAGGTCAATCCATTCCTGCTCACCTTCATATGCCTGCCATGAAGATATGTCTTTAAAAAAGTGTACAATAATTACAAGTATAAGTACAGGGTAGGTAACCCTTAGACAAGAACGTCACCAGAATCTAAATTGATAATCAGGCTTTGTGAACTGACAGAAAAGTTTTACTGTAGAAAATGAGGCATGCAGACATTATAAATAATTGTCTTTCTTGGCCTTTGCTTGACTCCTTCATTCTAGAGGGAATATTTGCGCTCACACTTTTAAAAACTCTGTCCTTCTGTGGCCACTAGATTTTGAAATATATACTGGACTCATACTAAGTGTGACTGACCAGCAACCAGCTTATTCTAATGATTTCATTATCTCATCATTTGAATCTCTGCTTGTCACCACTGACCTGGCCTAAAGGGAGGTTGTAGGGGGATAGTGAGTACTAACAAGGGAGTGGAAGGAAAGTATTTAGGTTCCCAGGCAACTCTGTCTCTCATGTTGCAGGCTCCCGCAAATTGTGGAATATGGAAAATGTTTGCGATTTATTATAATAAACTTCTCAGAGTCTGGTATAACAGTTGACTATTTCAAGTTTAATTACGTGGATCCACGGGAACAAGCATCATGACAAAAAGAGTACAAGTACAGAGACCAACACAGACTAAGTCATGACAGATTGTTCTGATAATGCATTTCAAGTTTCAAGCTTATATTCTCTTCCAACAGTACAGATGACGGAATTAGCATTTGCAGAATGCACATACATGGAATAGTAGCCACAATGAGGTAGCCTAAAAATGCAAGGTTGCACTCAGATATCTCCAGGAGACACAGAAAATCATAGAATGTTGGTTGCCCAGACAACCTGGTCAAAGGCTGAGATATATCAATCTGGACATTTACTATATGGGGACTTAAGTTAACTATGCTCTTTCCAATATGGAATAGAGCTCTGTTCACCTGTAGGATGTAAGTAATAATAACCCCCTGCTGTTCAAGAGCTTCCTCCTAGAGAACAGTTTCTTATGGCGGTTTTATGGCACAGGCAGAGGCCTGTTTCTCTTACTGCTAAAAGGAGCCAAGGCCCTGCTCAGCCGACATTCCATTCATCACTGCCCCTGAACACAAACACTGGCCTTATAAGTTGGAGACAGAGAGAGAGACAAGTCTTTCAGTATATGTGTAATTGATCAAGCATACAGAATACAAAACCCTTCTAATAAGATAATGAATAAATAAGGATGATAAATTAATGTTCTACAATTCCTCCCTTTTGTCCCCAAAGGGACAATAAAACAAATTAATTTATTCATCTAGAAGTAATGACACCAATTACTAGAAACCTTACTGGATCTTAAGGACCAGAAGGTTACAATTACTTTACATAAGTTACTTTTGCATACAATCATTAATGATGTTAAATTCAAACAAGTCATGATCAACGATTACACAAAATAGAAATTAGTTTGTTTCTGTTACAGTTTTTTTCAGCCGCTGGTCTTCCTTCTTGATCTTCTGGATAATTGAATAGCATTCATGTGTATGCATCGGTTCTTTACTCACCACACTGGGCTAAGGCCCCTTCTGGGTTTGATGTTCACCATCCATGGCAACTCCAGGCTTTAAACTAGGTGTGGACTTGTGTTGTATGTCAGTGTAAGTGAGAATCAGTGGATATCAGTATGAACCAGGCAGAGTGAGGTTTTCCTGAAGGTTACAGATCAAATGTTAGATTGTTTTTACATTAAAATATTGAACTGGATTTGGGAGCTAAATTAGCTGACCGTCTCGTGAAAATTTCCTTTTAGAGAGAAAGAGTGAACCACCCAGGCTCATCTCATAACACTTCAGAAGGCCTGGGGTAATCGCCTACTGAAAACCAACAGACAGATCTTCCTGCCAATTAATAGAGATTTTTAGGAAGTCGTCAGAGAAAAGGCAATTTAAAAGAAAAGGTTGAATGTTCACTTAATTTTCAACATCATAGATAAAGTTCACCTTTTTCCTCACATTTGTGCAATAATTGTCTTTATTCACTTTGTTTTAGAATTCAGATATAACAGAACAAGTCAGTATCAAAGAGCATGTCGCTTTAAGACACCAATCTTCCAGCTGCAATAATTATTAAATGAGGTACAGTAAGTGGAGGATCACTTAAAAATTGAAAGTGAATTTGCCTGTAACATGATGCTTAGACAAATTCGGGTTTTCATATTAAATTACACCTATGGTACTCTAATAACAAAAAAGCACTTTGTAGTTAAACAGAAAATTTACTGTAAAGGGTAATTGCTTCTGTAATTGGAATAAATTCATTAAAATTAATTTAGGAGAGAGGTTTATATTGCACTGTATTTCACTGTACTTAATGGAATTGTCAACCACTGACAAATTTCAAGAATTGCAATGCATATCAGGGTGTTTATATCACTTGCACTTCAAGAGGCATTGATTAAAGAGCAAAACAGACCAAAATGACATGGCAAAATGTCTAACAATTTAACGGGATGGTTAACAAACATAACAATGACATCTTGTATGTTTAAACATTTGTATATCAAATTAAATTGAAGGACGTGATGTTCAAAAGCACTTTCCTACATAGTGTACTACCACTATGAGGTAGTGGTATACAGGGTGCAATTTGGGCCTTTGCTTAAATTATTTGGGGCGACCTCCCCCCAAAGTCTGCTACATGAATATGTTTATTGCTGTAGTAAAGCTGCACCAGCATTGGCATGTACTCCTTCCTTCTTTGTTTCCTTCTTTTTTTTGTAGAAAGTGATACTGAGAGCTCCTCCAGTGCCTGTCTATTGAAGAAGATAGAAGCATTGTCCCCTTGATCAGACACGCTAAGACACCTTTCCTCCTGTGTTCAAGGCACTCTGCTGTAAAGAGCCAGTGACACACAAACAAACACACAGCCGAATGTGCACACTCCCAAAGCCCAGATGCACACTTGTGATAAGGTTAGAAATAGGCTTTCTTCACTGATTATATACCAAAGCTACAGTATTTGTCAGTGAGGTGCTACATCATTCATCACCCTCAACCAGACCTCCCAAGATCAAAGGGGTCAAGTACAACGGCTGCTCCGGTTAGTCTCAAGCCAAGAAAAAGAGACAAATATCAACACAAATGCGATATGGTTCTAGCAGTGTTAATACGAGTTGCTTGGGTGCCACAACAGTATGATGAGAACCAGTGATAAAGTCCTGACTATATCTCATGGCCTGTTTTCAGCTGCAAGTAGTTGTCAAGGTCTTTGATACGTTGTCCGTGCTGTAGTTCTGAGCTCACTATGCTCTACAAATCAGATCTAACAGATTTAAATCACTGTCAGACCATCCACAGATACCTCATTTTTCAGTTTAAAGCAACAACAGAGTTGGCTGGACAGCTTAATTACCCATTTCAAAATGGTCCACTGCATGCATTCATCACGTCTCAGCACCAACAACCATCCCTGCTGTATATTAAGAGCCTACTCATTACGAAATAAAAAGCCTGGTATGAGGAGTTCTAAAAATATCATGCAACTTAGCATCCAAGTCCTTTATGGCTGTTACATACAATTAACAACTTTGAATGTGACAGGAGAGGCCTCATTTATTAAACAGTCAGCCATGAGGCAATAAAGGCATCTTGATGAGTCCCAAGGGAGAAGATAAAGGCTACTTTGGTAAGAAACATCAGAGGTTTTTTTCTTAATACAGGCAAACTGCCTGTATTAATAAATAGGTACCCTCGTGTAGGAAATGTATAAGAAATGCTTGAGTGGAGTTCATAGAAACCGTTCTATTTTAATACTTCACCCCTGCTTACTAACTGCCAAAAACAGGAAAGGTTCCAGTTTCTGTGAAAACCTTTGAGACCAATGAATACATTCAACATTGTCAGTCTGGTGAGTGTGAGCGACAAAAGGGAAGTTCAGTATTGTACTATGATAGATCATGGGCCAAATCAAACTAATCCATGGTTTCTTTTATCCGACACTGTTAACTTCAGTAAACTTCTGCCTCTAAAATACATTTGACGAAGTGTGTAGTAGTATCCACAGCCTTGATATATCACAGCAAGAAAGGAACATTCACTTTCCTGCATATCATTAGTAGTATATAGGGAACTGTAGATATGAATTAAGGTGAAATATGCAGGGTGAAAAATCTGATATCTAATACTGGAGGGGACAATTACATGAAATTTTCTCAAAAGCAATTATTGAGGGGGACACAAACTAGTGCTGTAATACCAATGCACTGTACCCCACTGTAATCATAGTAATGCTTACAGTGATATATTGGGGGGGGTCATAGTTGGATGGGGAGGGTCATGTGTCCCCCGGGATTTCCGCCTATGGAAGAATGTGCTTCTGCATGCTCTTTGGTTTCTTGGCCAGGATTTAAGCCTTCTGGGACAGTTACATACTTTGATTGACTCATTGGTGATATGTTTTCCTTTAAAGGATAAGTTCGCTATTTTTGAACCTGGGGCATATTTACAGATTATCTATCATGATCCTAGTAGGTAGGGACATCTTTTTCATAAATTATTTTAGTTTAGAGTGTTTTCGATTTTTCTTTCCTGTCTCTCTCTGGGCTAAAATGGAAGTGAACAGGGGCAACCGCCTGGCTTGTGTACCGTGGTCAAAGCCCCCCTAACTGTCCACAATTTGATTAAAGACTTATTGATAGTAGGTTAATTTATTCAAATGTCTACAAATGACAGATTACCAAATTGTTGTTTCACATTGGCTTCTTATAGAATGCACATTGAAACCTGATCTACAGGAAAGTTAGATGTCATCGGGAGAGAAATACAGGATCATGTTTATAATGCACTGCATGCAAATGCAAATTCATCTGCTTTGCTGTTATTGTGACTAGGGATGTCACGAGAACCGATACTTTGGTACCAAGTTGATGCCACAATTCTAAAAACATGACGGTACTCATTTTTGTACAGTACCGTAAGTACCGTAGATACCGGGGATCCAACATGTGAAAGATGGCGGCAAATGCAGCTGCAGCTCCGCCTCGACTCATCGAAAAGAAAAACAGTAAGAGTCGTGTATGGAAGTAATTTGCGTTCGAGGCGGATGGTCAGTGAGTAATAAATTTGCAAAAACCCGTATGCAAATGGTGCCTTCGAACATTCAAGACTAAAGGAAACACTTCCAACTTGCGAAGCACCTCAAAGACAAAACATCCAGATTTATTCAAATAATTCAAGGTGCGTGAGTTTCAATTCATGTTACATTAACAACGTATCCAAAGTGTTATCCTTGTTGTATTCTTATCCTGAAATAGAGGTTTTTTTGTTTTTTAGACAACATTATTTTTGTTTGAGACACTTGGCATTGCTGTGTAGCCTATCCAACTATGTTCCATACAACGTTTGCAATGGCTAAATGCTAAAGGCTACCATTTTATGGCTAACGTAATGTAACCAAAGCTCGTACTAGTAGGCTACCATCCTTACCGTTCAGTCTGTGTCATCTGTCATCAAAATATAACGTTTGTGTTTTAAATAAATATTTCCGGACTAATGGTCTGTCACCATGTCAGTAAATTTAAACTACTGTTTACACTCTGAGTAGAGGTGTGTGTGTGTGTGTGTGTGTGTGTGTGTGTGTGTGTGTGTGTGTGTGTGTGTGTGCAGCCTCTGTTGTTTTCTTACAGTTATTCAGCTGATTTTCTTTTCACAGTATCAACCAGAGGCTACATGCCACTGTTGTTGTTTTTTGTAATGTTCAAATGTTTCTATTAAAGTAATGTATGTTGAAGTACATTGGATTTATTGTTTTGTTTTTTACTGTGGTATTGAATTGGGTATCGAGAATCATGGAATTTCACTGGTATTGGTATCGTGACAAATTTCTGGTATCGTGACATCACTAATTGCGACAAATTTCTGGTATCGTGACATCCCTAATTGCGGCTTCTGTACAGATGTTGATTCAACTCAGCAGTTGGCTACACTAGCAAACAATTGACTATTATGGTTTAGGATAGTTTATTGTTGATTTAACAGCCAGAAAGCTATGAGTGTAATCAATAACAATGGCACTGATACTATCTAACAGCCTTTCATTAGAGTACAGTATAACCAGTTGCATGTACTTTTTGTGGTCCAGCTCATGATGTGTGTCAAACTGTGCCAAGCTGTCCATTGGACTGTTTGTCTTTTTAAGAGGTCCTTATGTACCAGGAGGAGAGATGTGATGGACAACAGAGTAAATCTTCACAGTCGGAACATATAGGAACTCACAGGGTTAATCTGTGTTAACAGGATACAAGTGGCTTAGGTATTCCATATTAGGTAAATGTACTATTACATGGATAGGTAGGAAGTGGAGATCCCAGAATAGCCCTAGATGTCTACTAAAGTAATAATTGGTACTGATTGTCATCATAGGCAGTACTCAACTGAGTTGGACAAAAATGTAATGCTTCTTGTATAACTGATTTGCTCCAGACCAGACACTATCTAGTTTCTTCTGAAACTTCAGAAAGCCATTAGAAGTGACTGGTACAGCTGTACCATTGTCTGCACTTTTTTGCTCCCTTTATTGGATTTTAAGCTATAGACTGAATCAACCATGCTTATAGGGAATCCATTGTATTCCTTACACCCCAAGTCCATTCTATCATAGCCCTAGAGAAGGATTTTATGAACGCATAATTAGGGTTAATGGGTTAGTTTCCTGATTAATCGCCTTTTTCGCAAAGTCTGGACTAGTTCTGAAGGATGGTAGCATTTAAATTGTCATCCCTGCCTGTGTTATGACACCTCATTGAACGACTCAATAAGACGATACAAAGTAAAAAAGCATGCTCTTAATGTGAACAATGTAGCAGTATTACTTTTATTATCTTATGTAATTACATTTATCTTCTGTTTGATTTCTACCCACTGTAACCATTTTAAATTGTTCAATCATAGATGGTTCTTGCTCCTTAGCTGTGTCATTAAAATAACATCAAATTGATCAGACATACTATTGTAGCTGGAAAAGTTTTTTTTAAGGAATATCTACATAAGCATACTCTGCAAAAAAAAAAAAGCTGTAAATTTAAATATTTAACCTAAAATTACAGAAAAAAAGTTCAATGAACTCTCTGTTGCATTGTGGGATTGTTGACGTGCTGCACGCTGCTTGCTGTTACCTACCTGGCTACCTGCCAAACTTTTTCGAATTTACTCTTTGTAAACTAATTGGTTAAATTCTACTTTAAGAGTTTACCAACGCAATATTTTTATCTGTTGACCTTTTTACCCAACTTTTCTACACCGGGACTCTATTTGGACATAATTA
>JACXGI010008448.1:15326-34142 GCA_016801175.1 Esox masquinongy | reverse complement strand
CAGGTAGTAGTGGCAGGTAATAGTGGCAGGTAATAGCTGTAGGTCAGTGGAAGGTGGCTAAATTAGCAAGAGAGTTAACGTCATTAGCGTTAGACAATTAATTTATTTTTGTTACTTTACATTTTGATTTAGAGTGTAACGGCAACAAAAGTATGTTTGAAATTGAATATTTTTTCCTTTAAAAATGGTAACGTTTTTAAGCGCTCTGTGTTCTCTTATTCCATAAGTCCTACACAATGCAGTACACAAATGCCTAATACTGACAGATTGTGACCTTCCCCTAACCCCGACAGTCTTGCCTTTCCTAGGGACTAGCCTGCTGTTTTTTCCTAGGGACTAGCCTGCTATTGTTTCCTAGGGACTAGCCTGCTGTTGTTTCCTAGGGACTAGCCTGATGTTGTTTCCTAGGGACTAGCCTGCTGTTGTTTCCTAGGGACTAGCCTGCTGTTGTTTCCTAGGGACTGGCCTGCTGTTGTTTCCTAGGGACTGGCCTGATGTTGTTTCCTAGGGACTAGCCTTCTGTTGTTTCCTAGGGACTAGCCTGATGTTGTTTCCTAGGGACTAGCCTGCTGTTGTTTCCTAGAGGCTAGCCTGCTGTTGTTTCCTAGGGATTAGCCTGCTGTTGTTTCCCAGCGACTAGCCTTCTGTTGTTTCCTAGGGACTAGTCTTCTGTTGTTTCCTAGGGACTAGCCTGCTGTTGTTTCCAAGGGACTAGCCTGCTGTTGTTTCCTATGGACTAGCCTGCTGTTGTTTCTTAGGGACTAGCCTGCTGTTGTTTCCTAGGGACTAGCCTGCTGTTGAAGTTAATGCTGTTACACATTAACTTCCAGGTTTTATATTACTCAAACATTGAAATGAAGATTACTTTTCTATAATTTTGCCATACTAATTCATTACTGTTAGTCCCTGGGATACATAATATTTTGGTGTGAGGTACCAAAGTGCTAACTCGGCTGGCTCTTTCATGAAGAGGTTCAAAAGTGTGTGAAAAGAGAGAGTTATGTTTATTTTGATTGATGCACAGAATATAACATGGAATATACCCAAGGAGCCCTGAAGACTATATGGTTACCCAAGGAGCCCTGAAGACTATATGGTTACCCAAGGAGCCCTGAAGACTCTATGGTTCCCCACTGAGCCCTGAAGACTATATGGTTACCCAAGGAGCCCTAAAGGCTATTTAGTTACCCAAGGAGCCCTGAAGGCTATATGGTTACCCACTGGGCCCTGAAGACTATATGGTTACCCAAGGAGCCCTGAAGGCTATATGGTTACCCACTGGGCCCTGAAGACTATATGGTTACCCAAGGAGCCCTGAAGGCTATATGGTTACCCACTGGGCCCTGAAGACTATATGGTTACCCAAGGAGCTCTGAAGGCTATATGGTTACCCACTGGGCCCTGAAGACTATATGGTTATCCAAGGAGCCCTGAAGGCTATATGGTTACCCACTGGGCCCTGAAGACTATATGGTTACCCACTGCGCCCTGAAGGCTATATGGTAACCCAAGGAGCCCTGAAGAGACTAGGATTAGGGTAAAGATTAGAATGAGATTAGGATTAGGTTTAGAATAAGATTAGGGTTGGTCTTAGAATAAGTGTTAGGGCTTAGGAACAGGGTTAAGGTTATGGTTAGTAGGCAGTAGACAGTTAACTGAAATGTTATTCTAGTCTGTAAAACACATACAGATTGACAGTCCAAATGAAGTGTTACCTACTAAATAGTTTCCATATACCTCAACATCTGCTAAAGGAACTGTATGTAAAAGATTAGTTATGAAATGTTAGCTAGACCCAGTTCAGCTTAAAACTAGCTAGTTAAATAAGTTCTGTAAATTCATATCATACTTTTCACAAATTCATAAAATATTGCAGGACTGTTTTGCTAGCATAACGTAATATATTGTGTTTTTAGGAGTGTCTTGGACATCACCTGGGGAAAAATGTGTACATTATCCTTTTATCTCATGCTGTAATGCCAGTTTGGTAAAAAGCAAATAACTTTATATCCTGTTATTATTTCTTACTGTTACCAAAATTTAACTCTGGATTGTTTCGTCATTTTAAATTTGTTATCCAAAAAATAATGACAAGTAAATGAGGTTCAGCATGTGTCAGATAGGCAAACAGAGTCCACAGGTTAAAAATGTACAAATTCCAAAATCCATTAAATGAACATGTAACTGTTGAAAACGTGTACTGTTCTATGAGGATTCACTCAGACATGTGTGAATAATTCATGGCTCTCTGAGAAGTGTTGTCACAGTGATATGGCTTCAATGATGACAGAGAAATATGTTTGGGATTTGCAATCATGAGAAGAACAGACTAGAGGCTATTGACAGCAAGACGTCACCAGGAGAAAGGCTCTAACCAACCAACAGGTTCTTCAATTGTGTCCTGGCACAGATTCTTCTATCCTACAAATCATACATAGTATTCAGTTAAAAAATTAAGTGAAATAAATCAGAATAATGTCAAACCTACCCATGTGATAACAAATTCTGAAATGAACACTTGAAACAGAGATAAAATGTCCTGCATTGTACCAAATAACTTCCTTGTCCATATTGTCATCTCCATGGCTCCTCCTAATCTATTTAAGCCATTGAGTCAATTGAAGTCCTGTTCATCACCCATTGTTTATCCTTTAAGACTTATCTGTTAGTGTCTCTCCCTCCTCTGTCACTTCTTCCTATTTATTCCTTTCCTCCCCCTTCCTCCTTTATCACCTCGCTCGCTGCTTCGTCCTCTCTCCTTTCTTCCTCCATCCTCCCTCCTTCGGTTCTTCATTCCCTTCCTATATTAAACGATGGGTGGTACTTTCTCCTCACAGCGCTATCTGCTGTGTAGAGTCACCTCCACACTGATTAGCATATTTATCATCAGGCCCACAGACTTCAAAGACAGATCCTGCTCCATCTCAGAGAGTGAGTGAGAGAGAGAGAGAGAGAGACGGAGAGATGGAGAGAGACAGACAGACAGAGAGATGGAGAGAGAGAGAGACAGAGATGGAGGGATAGAGAGACAGACGGAGGTGAAGCTAGGGCCACCAGGAGACTGGTGCAGCTTAGCGGGCTACGTGCTCCCCTGGGATAACATATTCATCTGGGAAATAGTGTGCTGCAAGCGAGTGGGAATTCAACTCATTTATTCACCATTATGGGGATGTATTTGGCACCGAGCTAAAATATTGACATAGCTGTTAACGAGAGCCATCACCACATTTTCAGAATGCATATGGCGGGCTCTGTGCAGCGTGATGGAATAATTAGTAGATTTACAGATACAGGCTTGTATTTAAAAATCAGCAGCAAATGTTTAGAAGCACTGAGTCTTCATGAAATAGAAAAAAAAATAGACCGGTATTCAAATGCGTCGTCAGACTATTTCGTCTGCCTCCAAACATAAGCACATTTCAGTAGTGCACAACCTCCTTGTCTCCCTTGAATGGAGGCAGCCGAGGGGACATCTCACATCTTACAAAACAGTCGCTTGACGTCTTCCTCCCCCGTAGTGCCTTGTCAGATGTGCCTGTTGACGTGTTGTTGTTTTAAACCGTCTCAGCAAACAAACAGGAAACAGAGAGAGGTGGTGGCTAGGTCTCATAGTAGACATGGCTTCTGGATGCTCACGTCAGACAGTGTCCTCCACCCTGCTCCTCTCTCTGACAGACACTCCTCCTGTGAGCTGCACTCCTGCTCAAAACCGGAGAGAGGGAAAGAGGGGGAGAGGGAAAGAGAGGGAAAAAATGTGAGAGTAGAAAGCCAGGGGTAGAGAGAAAGGACACCCTTCTAGCCCCAGCAGGAGAGAGAGAGAAAAACATTGAAAATTCCCTCCTAGCACAGCCTTAGAGAAAGAGATAGAGAGAGAGAGAGAGAGAGAGAGAGCGAGAGAGAGAGAGCGAGTGAGCTTGGCCTTGCTATCGAGAAAGGACACCATAGGCAGACCTGGCTCCCGAGAGAAGACAGAATATGTGTACACTGCCCACAAAATGAGGTGGAATCAGAGCTGCACTTCCTAACCACTTGCAAGAAGTATGATCACATCAGAGCCAAATATTTCCCACAGATCACAAACACACACAAAGAATTCGAAATGAACAAAGTAGCATATTTGTTAGGTGGAGGGGAACAATGTGCAATCACTGCAGCTCGATTTGTGACGCGCTGCCATGAGGAAAGAAAATTCAGTGCCACAAAAAACAAAAAATGTCTTTACTGATTTTACCTCACCATTCTCACCAGTGACTATATGCACATCTTTACATTATTTATATATTGTATAACATTCAAGTGTCGTTATTCCTTTAAAACTTGTTTAATGTAAAAAAATAAAAATTAAAAATCGTAATGTGTTATCTTTCATAATTTTTTCTTTTTCAGTGGTTTATTTCATTTCCATTTGCTTTGGCAATGTAAACAAATGTTTCCCATGCCAATAAGGCCCAATGAATTGAATTGAATTGAGAGAGCGAGAGAGAGGGGGGGGGGTTAGGGTGAGAGAGGGAGAGGAAGACCGGCAGAAAGAACATCTCCTGGCCCTGCGCTAGTACTGATGGTGGTGGTATGTCAGATGTTCTGAATGCGCAGGGTATTGTCTGCCGGGACGTTGGATGCGGCTGGCAGCAGAAGGTGACATCTGGTGACTAATGCATCGGGCTGAATGCCTCTCCCTTTAGTTCGGCGGCTGGGCTGCAAGCTGCTTTATCTGCACGGGCAGAAATGAGAACAGGACAGGAGATGGATGGAGGGGAGGGCAGGCGAGAGGAGGAAGGAGAAGATCTAGAGCAGGGGAGGAGGTGACGGTGGGGCACCGCGGAGGATGGGTGGTAGGGCGATGCCTGGGTATGTTGAGTGTGTTCGCGTCATGTCTGCCGGTGTGTGTGAGTGTGTGTGTGTGTGTGTGTGTGTGTGTGAGAGTGTGTGTGTGTGAGTGTGTGTGTGTGGGCCACCTCGACAGCAGGCTGAGGGGTGTGTCCGGGGGGGGGGTTGGGTATGTCACCGGAAAATCAATGACTTTCTGTCTGATTTTAGTGGAGGTAAAACACCCCCCCCACAACTCCCCGACCGCCATCACCTCCACCCGCGCCCCCTCCCTCCCTCCCTCCCTCCCTCCCTCCCTCCCTCGGCTGGCGTTCAACAAAGAGACCACACAGAACCAAACCAGAGCAGCTTGTTTTGCTGCGCTTATCCTTTTCCTTCAGCAGACGCGCGTAAAGTATTTCCTTCAACAGAGTGCCTTTTTTTAATGAGATCGTTACTCATTTGAGTGAAACGCATTTGCAACAGCAGGCAATTCAGGAGAATATCGTGGCTTCAAGGCCTGTGAATAAAACGACCTGTGTATCGACACGTTCGCGTGTTTTGAAAGGTACACCCGAGCCCATTGTGCACACTGTAATAATTGACTCTAGGGCATGAACTTTTTATAAACATCAAAAGAAATGTTATCTTAATCGGCCTATTTGTTGCGAGTGGGAAACACGATAAAATATTGATTTGCTATGGCAACCACCCACAAACACTGTAACCAGGTTATGCTGTCATTTAATTATCCTCATGTGTTGATAGAACAATAGAACTAATCATGACAACACATGCAATGCGTCTGCCATAGGATAGAGGTTAGTGTGTGTGTTGGTGTTAGTTTGTGTGTGTTAGTGTGTGTGTGTTAGTTTGTGTGCATCCAGGTCAGAGTCCCATCACCCAGGGTGAGGCAGAGTGTGTGTGTTAGTGTTAGTGTGTGTGTGTTAGTGTGTGTGTGTTAGTTTGTGTGCATCCAGGTCAGAGTCCCATCACCCAGGGTGAGGCAGAGTGTGTGTGTTAGTGTTAGTTTGTGTGTGTTAGTGTGTGTGTGTTAGTTTGTGTGCATCCAGGTCAGAGTCCCATCACCCAGGGTGAGGCAGAGTGTGGATGTAATGATAACCCCTGACTTCGCCCCGCTTCCCCGATACCTCATCGCTCCCCTCCATCATCCCCCATCAACCTTCATCCCTCCGCTTTGCTCTGCTGTGACTGGCTAAGACAGCGGGCTCTTCGGTCTCTTACCCAACTGCCGTCAGCAGGGTCGGACCAGTTGAAGATGAAATCAGATGTGACAACATTACAGGAAAACAACAACAGCCTGATCATCTACAGCTCAGAGGACTTTGACAGGCAACAACACCGAAAGTGACGTTTAATCTTGAATAAAAATTACCAGTCAGAGACACAGGCATCAGTACCACTGTACCATGTCCTTTGTGTCTGTTCATTATTATTTATTATGGGTTTGACCTCCTCTATTGGTTATTGGTTGTATGTGCTAAATGACCTTTAATGTAGACAGAGCTGTTTATGTGAGTTTGCCAAAATGGTTACTACTTTTCATACATTTTTAGTTTCCTTGGTTGGTAGACGGACTTTGTGTCTTCCAACCAAGGAAACTCCCTCCAGGATTTCTTGGAAACCAGGAGGTTTATTGAAGGTTTGCTGGATTTTGCAGCCTTATTCTGTTGCCTGAGTGAGTCTTCGATCTCACCCAGTTGTCTCCAACATGTCATCCGGCCGGTCGTTGACACAGAGACAGAAACACACCAATGGGCACCCTGCAACATGTGGTCATATGGACGTGGCTCCTAAACGACTGCTTAAAGGACACTTGAGCCCCACTTAAAAGGCATCGTGGGCTGCTTTTCATTAAAAGACTGGCGGGCTGCTTTGGATTGGATGGAAGGAGAAGTGCATAATGGAATGTTAATGAAACGCATTCCTTCCTGGTTACTCCTGGAGACCGGCCTGGAGATGGGGAGTTAGAGGGATAACGAGGTGCCCGTGGAGGAGGAGAAAAATAGGATCACTCTATCCCTCTACTCTGTGAAAACAACATGTGGTGGGATGTAATTCTTCAACAGAGAAAGAGCTAGAAAGACAGAATAAGAGAAGAGAAAGAGACAGATTGAGAGAAGAGAAAGAGAAGAGAGAGAAAGAAGAAAGAGTGCATGTGTGTGTGAGAGAGTGATTGGTAGTTTCTGGGTCCCAGGGGATCCCTTGCATGGTCCTGTTGACTTTGATTGGTATAAGAAGAAGCTAATGCATTTATTTACCATACAAATATGATTTATCCACCGTCTTCTCACAAAGAAATGCCTTGCCAACAAACATTGGACCTAAAGAGGAGGGTGAAAAAAAAATAACAATGTGATTCAACGTTACCAAAATAAACACCAACACAGTGTTTAGGGCGTTGAGCCACCACCAACCACTTCAATGGATTAGTTGTGGAGAATTAGTGCCCGCTAATTCTACCAAGGTCTGGAAATGTACTGGCAGGGTGCTAAGGCATTCTTCCTGAGGGTAACACAACCCAACTTCAGTCTTTGGGGTGGGTTAACTGTATAGAATGGCACAGGGTCTCAAAAACCTGGAGGAGCAGAACTACCACGGATCTGCTGTTCCCTGAACCCCTTCCCTAAGATGACAGTGGAGCACCTTTGTAAGGTGCCTCTATGTCATGAATTTCAACAGCACCTTGTTTCTCTTGACCAAAAATAAGTGTTGGCTGCAGTCGCTTGGTGTTTTGTGAATGGGGATAGAAAATACAATCTAACGCGTTATTCCAGAAACTCCTAAACAGTGGAGTTTGATTGACATTTGGTAACCGAGTCGTTCATGGCAGATGGTTTATGATGTTTAAATGTTCACCATTCACTGACCATTTAAACACCATTCACTGACCATTTGCACCGTCCAAGATGAAGTGATCTCTTCCACTTCCATCAGGGCAGAAATATTTCAACAGTGGTCAAAGACAAATCCCTCAGAACGGCTGTGTATTTATTGCTCTCTAAGAGATTGAATGGACCTAACCCATGTCAGGGAGATATATCCCACAACATCACAGAGCTCCCTGAACCCTTGTTGACCCAAGTGTTTTCTTTGTTTGGTAATGCCCCCTACATACTTCAAATACAGAACAAGGCAGATAAAACAATTTTATATATAAAAATGTTATTTTTTATATATATAAAAAAAGGGCAAACATTTGGCATATGTGTTTGAAGTATTTTGAATCAGACCTAGAAACAAAAACTTTAAACTTTAAAAAAACCTTTTAGTTTTGAACAAACAGATGCATTCATACAGTTTACAACAATAGTAATAATTATAAAACCACACTGAAAACATAAAAGACACATCTAAGCAATGTATATGTCTCGGCCCCCAGTCTTTAACTCAACTTCCCAACTGAAACTCCAATTTTCCTTCCAAAGCATTTTCTGTTTGGGAGTAGATGGTTTCTCAACAGACTAAACGTTTTGTAGAAAGTCTCTTTGAAAACACCCAATATCAAGTCAGTCACAAGGTGTTTTCCCGCTCTCTCTGTGTCAGCCTCCTGAGGTTTTTTCCCTCGTTCCATTATCCAAACAGCCTGAGGGTTCACCATGGCTGTCTGCTGTTCACTAATGGCTTGAAGTCACCACTAGCCATGTTTGCCATAAAATAGTCACAGTGGTCCAGTGAAAGACATGAGCGCATTGGTAGATTTGCAATTTTCTGGTAGAGCCAATAGCTCCATGCTGTCATAACATTGTTACAAGTGAATGGTCTAACTGGCCCTCCTCTCCTTGAACATCTCTGTCACACTTGGAGACAGGCCAGTTATCTAACCATGGTCAGAGGGCAGATATGAGTCAGGAGTGCAATCCAATGGCATCCTATTCCCTATGAAGTGATTCACTTGTAACTATGATCCAAGGGACTCTGGTAGAAAGTAGTACAGTAATTAGGGGAAAAGTGCAATCTGGGACAAAGACTTTGTTCCCAACATGTCAGTGCACTGCAGTTTTCCCTTCATTAAGAACATGAATTAATTATTCAGAGTTTCACAAGAGAGGAGACTTTATCTTTTATGGTCATTAAATAATATTAGTCACAGAATTCAAATAAAGTCTCGGAGGCAGGCAAATCTGACTCCAAAATGGCACCCTACTCCCTCATATATAGCGCACTAATAGGAACCAGAGCCTCGTGAGTCCTCGTCATAACCTGTGCACTATAGGGTTCCAGACTGCCTGAAGGATCCTGATTTACAAGGCAACATCCCGAAGCATTCACTCACACAACGGTCCAATGATCTGCTTATGGTGTTATTCCAGAACAGGATACCCGACAGAGTCCCCATGTCATGTCACATCCTTGATCGTCCCGCCATGGGTAGAATTGGTGGCGTTAATTTTTTTATCATGTGAATAGGATTAATACGTAATGCATAACTTCACAGCGTCTCAGTGGCCCTGTAAGTAACCTGACCACCGCGGTGGACTAATGACAACATGATTTACATTAGGCCTCGCTGCATTGCTGTAACACTGATGGGAGAAGAAGTGTGGTGTCACTATGAACCTGTGCAGGGAGGTATCATGCAAATGAGACACTAAGACAATGAATGCTTTCCGGGTTTTATCACAAATTGCACCCTGGTCCCTATCTGGTCCCTATGATCGCAATGAAGCACTAAACAGCCTTACAGAGTGAATAGGGGGGCACTTGGATGGTTGACACCTGACATCACCACAGACAACAGTACAGAGAGAATGGGGGGCACGTGGACGGTTGACGCCTGACGTCGCCACAGGCAACTGCAAGGTCACACTGGGCATTATTATGTTTGTATGATTATTGTTTTGTTGTATTCTGTTCTTCTAGCCTCGACACTCCTGGCTGTCCCACAGATCTTTTTACGGAGATGGCGTAAATAGCTAATTATTTCACGCTGTGGTTTAGCGGCTTCATGTAATCTTTTACACCGTGTATCCTGTACGGATCATAATGTGATTTACCGCGGAGGGACAAAGAAATGTGCTATTGATCTGTTAGGCATTAGCATTTATACTAGCTAGCCTAGCATCGATACCAAGGAGGTGGCTGGTTCATATTACAACCTAAATGTCCCTCATTCCCTACATCACTAAATCCCATGGGCTACGCTCAAAGGTAGTGCATTTTTTAGGGAATATAGTGGCATTGGTTACACTCCTAGAATGAGGGTCGGGTCATAGAATTCCTTGTTGAGAAAGGTAAGGCACGACAGCGAACCAGAACAGATTCTCCTGCATGGGTGACTCGAAGAACCAATTACAGAACATTTGTCTACAAGAATATACTTTTATAAAGGGTGAAAACATGTACAGTGCCGAATATTTTCAGTTGTTTTCTTCTCAGGAAGCAGGGGAAACTGAAACTGAAATATCCATCAGATGTTTCGGTGTCGTTCAAACTTCTTGGTTGTGTGTATGTTCAGACTGGTCAGTGCAGATGGCGGTTCTCATGCACAGGAAGGAAGACGGGGTGATTGTGGTCAGATCTTTATTAGCTCGCGTCCAGAAGGCACCCTATTCCCTACACACTTGGAAAGTAGATTTGGGAAGTGGATAAAACTAGTGTACTATTTATTTAGTAGGCTGCCATTTGGGATGGGGTCCTGTATAAATTATTACAGGATACTCCTCCCTGGGTCTCGCTGAGTGTCTCAGGAATGTCACACTTCAAGGACTTTACGTGGGGGTAGTCTGAGAGAGATGGGGTGATCGAGAGAGATTGACGAAGTGATGAAGGGGGAAGAAGGGAAGCGAGAGAATGGAGGGGAGAGAGAAGGGAGGTGAAGGAGAGGTGTGTGGGAAAGGAGATACTGAGGACAATAGTGTCAAAATCAAAATGAAGGAAGGCCAGAGAAATGTGACCTGTGCAGACGTTGGTCTGTAACCGTCTGAGGCAGGAGATTTAAAATGGAGTCTCCTCCCCTGTCAGGCCTGGGTCAGGCCTTCCGTCAACTCCGTGTACCCTATTACAAATGACCAGGGCTCATTGAAACTAGGGTTCCATTTGGGATGCGTTTCTCTAGCTCACGCCCTTTGTTGACACAATGGTTGAGTTATGAATGGCACCCTATTCCCTATTCCATGAGCTAAGGTGCCTCCCAACTGGTAAATTGGACAATGAGAGTACAGAGCAATTTGGAGCTTGAGCTACACATCTACTTTTGGTTCATGGGCTATTTAATCGAAATGTGTGGAGAATACAAACTGAAATATCAAGTACTAAGATGGATTATTGATAGCATTTTAGCACATAAAACCCCTGAAACACAAAGCATAACACTTTTGTGCTTGAACATTAAGATTAATTCATCTGAATGTCAGTGAAGAAAGACTATACAATAAATATTATTCTGGCATCTATGGACACTTCATATCTTCCACACGAAGTGAGCCCCCCCTTCCTCTCCCTCTTTCTCCCTATTCTCTCTCTCTCTCTCTCTCTCTCTCTCCATATATATATATATATATATATATCCCTCTTCCTTACCTAGCTATCCTCAGAGCCAGCTCTGTTTGAATTTTCCACCCAGAGAATGTCAGATGTTTTTTGCTTAAACGTTAGGTATATGAAAGAAATTAGAATTAGGGTTAGGATTAATGAAAGTTGGTAAACTTGTGAGCGTGTGTATGTGTATGTTTGTGTATGTATGTATGAATGTGTGTGCATGCGTGCGTGTGCGGGTGAGTGTGTGTGTTTGTGCATGTTTGTGTGAATTTTCTGAAGCAGGATCAGGGTCCTGTGCTTCTCCAGCTGGTCTGCATTTACTCACACACATTATGAAACACGCACATCGCACACACATACACACCACACACACTCCATCTGGTCTACATTTTTACCAGGAACAAGAGAGCCCTCTGAGATTTATGAACACTTGAACATCCACACACAGTGCAGTGGGTTCTCTGAGCACTGCAACAATCCCTGCTTGTCCAGACACAGCATCCACTCAAACCTGTTCAGATCCCCTCATGTCTGACCTCAGGACAGTAGGTCAAATCTACAGATGCCAGATCTTCACCCGGTTTCTCACAGCTTGACAATGACTCCGCAGCAACGGGAAATGTGAATAGTCATGTGGATTGTAACCACGGTACGTTTTTCGTTAGGGCAAATTACGCTGACATTTTTTTTGTGGAAATTACATATTTTAAAAGGAAAAAATATACATTTTAATAAATAAATTATAATGGGATTTGTAAACGTATGTTTTTTTTAAGTTTTTTTTTTAATTCAACACTACTGTTGTTTGCTCCTTGGGGTTTTAAGGCCGGGTGTTTTGTAAAAGCACTTTGTGACAACTGCTGATGTAAAAAGGGCTTTATAAATAAATTTGATTGATTGATTGATTGATAGTTATATCGAAGATAGTCAGCTACCTGTAAATTCTGGAATCCTCCCTCTAGTTTACAAAGCTATCGCCAAAGAAAAACCCTAATGGGAGAAGATTTTAGGGCCTAATATCCCAGCAGGACTGAAGAGGACCAAGTCTTGTAACCCACCAAGGCCAAAGAGTACATGTTGTCTCAACACACTGCCATCTGACTTTTTTGAAGCTATTTTTAACTCTATAACAATGGATCTAGAGCATATAGTTAATGGCTCTCTGCAATCAGGTATTTTCCAAATGTCTCCAAAAACTGCTGCCATTAAGCCTCTTTTAAAAAAGAGATCACTGGATGCATCTATACTGAACAACTATAGACCTGTATCAAATCTCCCTTTTATAGCCAAGATCATTGAGAAGGTTGTTTTCAATCAACTCAGCAATTTTGTGAACTCAAGCAGTCTCTTAGACAAAGTTCAGTCAGGCTTCTGACCTCACCACAGTACTGAAACAGCTCTGATAAAAGTTTTAAATGATATACGGTTGAATCCTGATTTGTATAAAATAACAGTTCTGGTTCTATTAGATCTCAGTGCAGCGTTTGACACTGTAGATCATAGAACACTTCTAGATAGGCTGGAAAATAGGGTAGGACTCTCTGGGATAGTCCTTAACTGGTTCTGGTCTTATTTAGATGGCCGGAGTTACTTTGTCACCATTGGTAATCATGAATCTGATAGGGTGGGATCAGGGATCAGTTCTCGGACCGCTTCTGTTCAATCTCTATATGCTACCTCTGGGCCAAATTCTACAGAACAACAACATTAACTACCATAGCTATGCCGATGATACTCAAATAGAGTGATGCTCAATAAGACTTACTGTGTCACTGTATAGAGCACATACAGTCATATCAATGCGGTCACCAAAACAACATTCTATCATCTTAAAAATATAGCCAGAATCAAGGGCATGGTGTCCCAAAAAGACCAAGAAAAGCTCATCCATGCTTTTATCTCTAGTAGCGTTGACTACTGTAATGGCCTCTTAACTGGACTCCCCAAAAAGACTGTAAAACAGCTGCAGCTCATTCAGAATGCTGCTGCTAGAATGTTAACCAGGACCAAGAGAACAGAGCACATCACTTCGGTTCTTAAATCATTGCACTGGCTTCCAGTCAGTTACAAAATGGATTTTAAAGTGGTGCTTTTAGTCTATAAATCACTGAATGGTTTAGGCCCCTAATACATTTCTGATATGTTTGAAGAGTATAAACCGGGCAGGGCTCTTAGATCCATGAACTCAGGTCAGCTAGTAGAGGCCAGAGTCCAAACTAAACATGGCGAAGCTGCGTTTAGCAGTTATGCTGCACACAATTGGAATAAACTACCAGAGGATCTTAGACGTGCCCCAAACGTATCCATTTTTAAATCCAGGTTAAAAACATTTCTCTTTACACATGCCTATGACTGAGCGCTTAAACTTAACCACACTGTTTAGCCTTACAGCTTTTACAGCTTCCTCATGGAATCTACTATGGAATCTACCATTTATGTTTTTATTTTGTTTTTATTCTATTCCTGTTTTCTTATTCAATGTTTTATTATTATGATGTTTTATTTTTGTAAATCACATGGAATAGCTTCTAAGTTTTTATTTTGTTTTTATTCTATTTCTATTTTCTTATTCTATGTTTGATTGTTATGATGTTTTTATTCTATTTCTATTTTTCTCTGTTTTACCAATAGTTAAATTATTTTTCTGTAATGCAAGTTCTGGTGGTATCAGAGGAATAACCTCTGTGTAAATGTAACAATCTTCGGATGACGCATAATGCAAGTTCTTGTGCTGCTGTTTAGACATCGATGTAGGGAATCATCTCACAAAAGGACTGACGAGTTTATCCAAGCGCTGGAGCGTGAGGATTGAGATACCGGGGTGGTTCAGTAAACAGTTCTGGGAACTATAATTCATTGAGGATGAATATTAAATGCATGTACAGACATGGCATAAATGTCCCCCTGGAGACAGCCGGGTAAGACATCGATGCAGAGATTATCTCACAAAGGGACTGGCGGGTTCATCCTAGCGCTGGAGTGCAAGGATTGAGATACCGGGGTGGAGAGGCCCCCTGGAGGGTGGTTAGAGAATTGAGACAATCTGACTGTTTTTCATTCTATTACATTTTTCAATTTTGGCCTTGGTGGGTTACAAGACTAAGCCCTGTAACCCACCAAGGCCAAGAGGACTAAGCCTTGTAACCCACCAAGGAGGAAGAGGACTAAGCCTTGTAACCCACCAAGGACGAAGAGGACTAAGCCTTGTTAGCCACCAAGGCCGAAGTAGACTAAGCCATGTAAGCCACCAAAGCCGAAGTCTGATTTAGCATTTGACACATTTTATGTGTGAGAACAGAAAGGATAAATGTAGATTTATTCATATTTGATATATAATTACCTTTGAGTCTATATAGACTACATGAATTGACATGACAACTATTTAATTTAAATTACATTTAAATAATATGTACACTACCATTTAAAAGTTAGGGGTCACTTAGAAATGTCCTTGTTTTTGGAAGAAAAGCAAAGTTTTTGTCCATTAGAATAACATCAAATTGATCAGAAATACAGTGTAGACATGGTTAATGTTGTAAATGAATATTGTAGCAGGAAACGGCTGATTTTTAATGGAGTATCTACATAGTGTACAGAGGCCCATTATCAGCAACCATCAGTCCTAAGTTCTAATGGCACGTTGTGTTTGCTAATCCATATTTATCACTTTAAACGGCTATGTGATCATTAGAAAACCCTTTTGCGATTGTTAGCACCACTGAAAACTGTTGTGCTGATTGAAGTAGCAACAAAACTGGCCTTCTTCCAACTAGTTGAGTATCTTCTGTATCAGCGTTTGTGGGTTTTGAACGGTAGTGTAAATGAAATGTTCTAATCACACTAGCGTTGACAAACTCTCTCCGCTCCAAAGTTTAGCCGTAAGGAGCAACAGGTGCATGCATGTCTTTGGCCAGACTCTTGGCCAGGACGCCATGTAAACTAACTGACAATGTTGTTGGCCTGGTAACAAACACGATGCTACAAACATTAGACCCTACAAACACTATGCTACAAACATTAGACCCTACAATCACGATGCTACAAACAGTTTTCTCAAAATGCTCATATAGACACTCAGTCTGGGTCTCTCACATTAATCAGCAGATTATTCCATAACAATGGTACTTAATGGGAGAAAGCCCCGTCTCCAGCTGTTTGTGTAGACATTATAACTACAGTAAGGAAGCCTGCGTCTTGTGTCCGTAGAGTACATGTACATACGTAAGTCAGGACCAATTCAGTGAGATGAGTCAGAGCAGGTTCATGTAATGCTTTATAGGTTAACAGTCTAGATATAAAACCTGAAAATCAGCTCTTGACAGACAGACCCAACACTGGCAGACAGACCTAACACTGACAGACAGACCCAACACTGACAGACAGACCTAACACTGACAGACAGACCCAACACTGACAGACAGACCTAACACTGGCAAATAGACCTAACACTGACACACAGACCTAACACTGACACACAGACCTAACACTGGCAGACAGACCCAACACTGACAGACAGACCTAACACTGACACACAGACCTAACACTGGCAGACAGACCTAACACTGGCGGACAGACCTAACACTGACAGACAGACCTAACACTGACAGACAGACCTAACACTGGCAGACAGGCCTAACACTGACGGACAGACCTAACACTGGCAGACAGACCTAACACTGAAACACAGACTTAACATTTAGCACTAATCGAACTGTGTTCAGTGTCTTTTCAGGGTAGCGTGAGAGAAGGACTCTGCAATAGTCTAATTTTGAAGTAACCACAGTGCGCATTAGCTTTTCTGCATCATCTGTTTTTAGAAAAAGTGGAGTAATATCAAGGCTGTGGTTTCAGAATACTGTCAAGGATGAATTTAGAGGATGTACCATTGATCTGTCCTGCATTTTCTATTCATTTTTCAGCCTAAATCCTGTATGTTTGACCCACAAGTCAATTTATCTCAACCCTACTACAGTATTCATGATATCACCAGCTGGTACTGTCTAGCTATCTTTTAACAACTGTAATAATCTTAACAAAGGTAATTAATTTTGTTTGTAATGCTCTTGTGGCGCATCCATAATAATGGTGATGGTGATTAGAAATAACACAAAACGCAGAGCGTATAACTGGAAAGCTTTTCTGGACAGCGCGTTCTTGGGCTGCGCTCTCAAAGAGAACAAAGGCTCTGCAGCCCTAGTAATGTCTGGAAGTGAGACCCAGCCGCTGAGCCGAGCAGCTGAAGGTCTTTTTTCAAACCCTGCTGCCAGACATTTACACATTTCTTTTTCAGGCAGTGGAGAAAAAACGTGGTTAGATGTCTACAACTACTAGATGAGGGAGGCTGATAGAATACCTGGTCAGACTCAGAGACAGTGGTCCTTTATCCAATATATAGTGGGCTACCTTTGCTAACCAAAGGCCCATGGGATTTCCCTGGTCAAAACGAGGGGGCAACTGGTTAGAGTGCACAGGGCTTCCAGAGGGTGCCATTTGGACACAGAGTTACGTCAGAAGATTATGTCTAATTAAATTCAATGTCACAACCAATAGATGTAGCTACAGTGTTTCCTGTTGTAGTGTGTTGTAAAGACTGACTGGACCAGTCTGTTGTAAAGACTGACTGGACCAGTCTGAAGTTGAGACTGACTGGACCAGTCTGTTGTAAAGACTGACTGGACCAGTCTGAAGTAGAGACTGATTGGACCAGTCTGAAGTAGAGACTGACTGGACCAGTCTGTTGTAAAGACTGACTGGACAAGTCTGAAGTTGAGACTGATTGGACCAGTCTGTTGTAAAGACTGACTGGACCAGTCTGAAGTAGAGACTGATTGGACCAGTCTGAAGTAGAGACTGACTGGACCAGTCTGTTGTAAAGACTGACTGGACCAGTCTGAAGTTGAGACTGATTGGACCAGTCTGAAGTAGAGACTGACTGGACCAGTCTGTTGTAAAGACTGACTGGACCAGTCTGAAGTTGAGACTGATTGGACCAGTCTGTTGAAAAGACTGATTGGACCAGTCTGAAGTAGAGACTGATTGGACCAGTCTGTTGTAAAGACTGATTGCACCACTTTGCTGTTAATACTCCCTGCACCAGGAAGTCTGCAACATAAAAAGAACAGCATTGTGATTTTGTCCAGTTCACTTCTGTGACTTAAATGTCCATTGCTAGAACAGAGCATTGAGAAACAGTAACCTACAAGGCAGAAGCTACAATGATGGTGTGTGATGGAAAGAAATAAACACAATATCTTGATTTGATTTAAGAATCAGCTTCAGAGACTTTGGAGATAAGGAGGCATACGGTCACTGTGGGAAATCATTAAATATTTTATGATTCCACTCTCTTGGCAGTTCCTTCCTTGCTAGATGTCTTCTCTAAGAGACAACTGAGGCCCGGATACTCTTTTCTATTGTGTTATTTAGTCACACATATTATGTAACTACTGAAACTAATAGCTAAAGCTTGTTTTTAACTTATTTTATTTTTTTATTTGAATATTGGACTTCCATACACATGTGTGGCTTTGGAAAGTATTCAGACTCCACTATCTCCACATTTTGTTGTTTTAACGACTTAATTGATAATTGATTAAATTTATTTTTTGGCCAATCAACTTACACATCATACCCTGAAATGACAAAATGTTTGCCAGTTCACTGAAAATGATGTCATTTTCATAAGTATTCAGAATACACGTTTTCTAAGCTCCTCACAGACAGCACAAGGTAAATTGGGAGACCGAGCTGAAAAGCTGAGCCATTCCTAGTACAACCTTCACACAGAAATGTTGGTTAGAAACATCCCAGAATCCCTTCAAGGTCATCTTCTCCCAGTGCTGTATGTGTACAAGGCAATGTGAAGACTGTTTTTAGAGTAAGTGGTGTTGAGCAAGCAACTAGGACATGGGTGATAGGACATAGGACATAGGAGCTAACACCTAGGTGCTTGACGATTAGAGATGCTCCACAGACGGATGATTTATTGAGAGTCTTGTGTGTGGGTGAGAACCTGGTGCTATCTTTACCTTCACCTCTCACTCCTTCCTTCCCTCTCCCCTCTAAATACCCTCTTCTGCACTCCCTCCCCTCTATCGCTCCTCTGTACTCCCTCCCCTCTCTTGCTCCTTTGTCTCCCTCCCCTCTTTCCCTCCCTCCCCATCCTCTCCTCTTTCCAACTCTCTTCCTTCTCCCTCCCACTCTCTCTTCTCTCCCGTGTTCTCCACTCCCCTTATTTCTCCCTTACTCCCTCTCTCTCATCTCTCCATCTCTTCTCAGATTTCCCCTTCCCTACCTCTTCTTTTTTCCTCTTCTCCTCTCCCCACCTCTCTCTCTGTCCTTTATTTATATGGCACTGCGGTGGATATGGCTTTTCAGGACAGGGATTAATCCTACATGAGCCCCCTAAATCACATGAACCTGTGCCAAGGCCCCTTCCTAAATCACACTAACCTGTGCCAAGGCTCCTTCCTAATGATACACTAACCTGTGCCAAGGCCCCTTCCTAAA
>JACXGI010008448.1:0-15226 GCA_016801175.1 Esox masquinongy | reverse complement strand
CAGCAGGGCCTTAAAGGGCACTGAGCTTGGGAGAAGCAGCGTCCATTACAACAACACCTTAACAAACAACACATCAAGAATCAGCCAGGATGTGAGCGCACCTCCCACACCAACAAACACACACACACAGACTGACAGAGACGCATGTACTCTGAGGTACAAACCCACACCAACTGTCACACACACAGACACACACAAACACACACAATGACAAACCTGTACGCGCACGCACACATTTAAAAACATATATTTGAATCCAACCAATCAAATTACCATCAAAAGTATTTAGACCATTCACTACAATTTATCTTTCTATTACCACTGGACTGTCCCTGACCCCGTGACCTCTGACACACAGAATTACCTTGCTAGTCACTTTGCCTTGGTTTTTGACAGGCCTCCAATCTGAAGGTCACGTCCTGTCAGCCAGCATGTTTGTCCAACTCCTGTTTATTTGCTTGGTGATACTTGGTGTAAAGGTGCTTCCAGGGGCAAAAAACATGTAAGTACAGAGTAAATTATATCGACGGACTGCGCAAAATAAGTCTACATACATTTTATATACAAATACACACCTTCTGTTTGCGCGCGAGGTGAAGTAATATAAGCGTTATGATTGTATCCAATATATTAATTTAAATTTTTCCGGACCGCGTAAGCGGAAAAAAAACAAGTTATCCCTTTGATAGAGTTCAAAAACCTATTGAATAGTGTACCATGGCTTATCTTGCGCTACTAATATAACACGTGTTGTTCAACCTGTTCCCTGAATCACTGATTAGCCTGATAAGTTACAAGAATTATGAAAAGTAAAAAAGCTAAAGTTGGTCAGCGAATGTCTCTTACTGACTGACTGACTACCCTTTGTTGAATAGCGTAGTGGTTAGAGACGGGGACTACGGAACGACAGGTCTCGCGTTCGACTCCCGTAACAGTCAAAACACATTATGCCTAAGATTTGTTCAGGACAGACAAATACTTTGCTGGCTATGACCTTCAGCAGCTACGTTACAAGAAGGCCTAAAATAAAACTTGTCAATATTAGGATTTCGACAAACACTTCACTGGCTACATGATTCTGTCGTCTCTTCACTTGATGAAAAAGTTAGTTATCATCACCTATATTGATAGATACTGTATCAATGTCATTTGCGAACGGCTAATAAGCTGTTAAAACAGCCAGTGGATAAAAAGAGGATTTGTTCAGGATAGACAAAAACTTTGCTGGCTAAAACCTTCAGTAGCTACGTGTGGCACATGCCATACAGTGATGTTAATGTGTGACAAAATGATCTAATGTTGAAACTCTATACCCCCTTTAGACGATGTATAGCCCTGTGGTGTAGTAGTTAGAGACACAGCCCCTTACGTGGGAGACCCGGGTTTGAGTCCAGGGAATGCAATAACTATCATCAGTTTTTATTGCGGGCCGGCTGAACTAGGCTTGCCTGGTTTCTTGTTATACAGTGCATGTGTACAATTACAGCTTGAACAAAACAAAATCCATAAATTCCATCTTGAAAACACATACTGTCTACCTCTATCTCCATGTAGAGGGACAGACTAACTTTTAGTTGTAACGTACACAGCAAATTCAGAAGTGTTAAATTTTCGGTGTTAGAGAAATTTGAGCAAAAGTAGAGTTAATTCTACTCTGATAGAGTTAAATCCACTATATTTGACTTCAGTTGATAAGTAGTTGGTGTCAAAACCGAGTGTAAAAACAAAGTGTCATTAAATTAAACCTGTAAGTGTAATTTTATAAATATTGACTCTGAACTTCTCACTCTAAACTCCGATCCTGGGTTTTACACTTGAAGTGTTCATGTGACCCTGCCCCCACTGCATAGACACACGTGATTGGCTGAAGCCAGAAGATCTGTGTTTAAAAATTGCTGACAATTAAGTTACTGGCTAATTGTTAACAATATCTGAGCTAAACCTTTCTTTAAAGTTGATATTGTTTGTGTTTTAAGTAATATTGATATATTACCTGCTTTGTTTGTGTTTTTTGCGTTGTTTACATACATTTTTGTTAAGAGTTAAGTATCATTTTTAACCTTTATTATCTTAAACCTTTAGATTCTCTCAATGACAAATGACTAACGTGAAATATTTTTCTGTGTAAAGACTTTAAAAAATACAGTTCGATTAATGGCCTCTGGCATTTCTTGTGGTAAGATACTTTACAGATTATTAAACATTCCTGCAAACTAGTTGCTTTTTGGTGAAAATTGCCGTTTTGAATGGTAAAATGTCATCCACGTGAATCGTGTAGATCCGAAGAGTTTTTTTTGGGGGGGAGGGTGTCCGAGACCCGGTGATAATACGGCACCAGTGCCTTAATGACCGTTATCTACCAGACCGAATCCGCAACGCGGATTTCGGTGCCTTATATTAGGTGCCACTTAAATGCCTGCGCTTCTCTCTGAAGCTCCGAAAACGGACGTTAGAGGAAACTGAAACATCGCCACACGGGACTCTAGTTAAGTACACCTGACAGCAGGTAACGTTAGCCTACCGTTAGCTAGCAACACGGTTAAAATGGGGGGGGGGGTGTGATGTGTCACCTTTTTCAGCCCTTCTGAGTTTGCAGGTATGATTAAAGAAGTTGACTCCCATCGACTATTTATTTTAATTACAGTAGATATAAATTGTACAGTAAGCTACCCTCTCTTTTTAATTTACTAAATTCATACAGAAAATGCTGGCAAAGGTGGAATATGGAGGAGTCACAAAGTATATCAAAGTTCCCCAAACAGATGAAAACTTTGATTTCAGCCAGTTTCTTCAAGAAGGTTTGTCTCCACATATTATATTATTATTATATTCATTTTTGCTGTATGTACACTATGTCTCTTGTGTTTTTCAGGTTTTATGCTGCACCAGATTGGGGGGGGTTGACAAAATGACATGGTTGATTATATAGCTTAATCTAATTTCTTTATTTCTCCCAGTAACCGAAAAATGTAGTCTGCGGGATCAACTTGTGACTGTCCTTAGCTTGACTTACACATCAGATACTGAGGTTGATGCAGACATATTTGATGAGCTTATCAAATCAGGGGTGCGAAACTTCAAAGTTGGATACCGCAAGCACCCAGTAACAGGTAAGGTTATATTGTAATGATATTTTTCCACTTATCAATAAAATATATATTTTTTTAATTTATTCCTCTGTGGCCCAATTTTAGATATTGCTGTTCTTTTGGTTGAATCCGAGTCAGAATCATCTGTACAGCCAGACCCATTGGCATCTCCAGCATCAATTCCTGTCCCCCCAACATCGCCAGCTTCACTGCGAGGCTTTTCAACAGCATCACCATCTTCTTCCTGTTCATCAGAGCCTACTATTATCCTCTCAACCACTAAGAACAGGAAGAGGGCCATGAAAGAGCTGGATCGCAATGAAGCAAAACAGGTAAACCTTGAAACCATCTTGTATTAGATAAGCAGCACTTGAACTATTATAATGGAACTCATACCAGTTAGATGTAATGAGTCAAACTAAACTAAATTTAATAAAAATGGCTGTCAATACAAAATTAATTTTAAAGCCTAAATCTGATAGTTTTAAAAATAAATGTTGTCTTTGCAGAAGGTTCTAAGTGTTCTGAGCACAAATCCAAAGGGTGAAGAAATCTTCAGAGAGTATGACAAAACTAAAATGCCGTCAGATGCAACACGCAAATGGTCAACATTCTGGTCGCAGAAATGATAGAATCATATGGGTAAGAAATCATTTAATGAAATGACAAAAGAAAATCCAACTGGACACAAATGTAATAAAAATTTTGTCTTAAAAGGAGGATTCCACCAAGAAGTGTGCGGTCCAGCTTTGCATTAGGAATTGTGACCCTTTTTCCATATCTCCAAGATCCTTTCTCAAAACATGGATATGTAAGTTTTATTGTGTCTTTGTAGTCCGAAAATATGTTGTAGTGTTTGTATTAGACTATATTTCTGCTTTATATTAGGAATGCAGAACCTTAATATCAGCTAATAATAGCTTTAAACAAGCTGATAAAATGATGCTTCAGTTATGCCCTAATACTCAACTAAGTGCTCGATGCAATGGTGATGCTATGTCCGTAACCTAAGTTGAAGTATTGTGCATCCCTACTTTATGTTAATAATGTGTGTGTATGCGTTACCAGGAACACTTCTATGATCCTGAGGCCAATTCTGCCTATCTTGCCTGGAGACTCAAGACAGTCCAACACAACACCTATGATGGCGTCTGTGAGCATTCAAGGCCTAATTTCCAGGACAGCCCAACAATCCAGTGAGAATCTCTGGTAATTGGTGAACAGCTCTTTGGTGAGGCATGCAAGGGGGCTCTCTCTATAATGAGACACTCAACAGATACAGCCCTGGTTGAAGAGAAGATGAGAGCCACCTTTGCATACAGACAGAAGCTGGTTCGTGACCAGGATGCAACAGCTTCAGTGTTGGATGTCTTCCCTCGCTTCCTTGACATACCTGGACTGGTAAGGATATGTAGAGATTATTACTAGTATTAGAAACTATTTGAAAACGGATTCCTTCAAAATTCAAAATGTACTTAAATAACCTTTATATGCTGTTGTGCCTCTGTTTAAAGATTGAACAGGATTTTTCCATGATGTTTGGGAACCATGTATCTGCAAAGTTTCTGGAGAAATAGCTTTCATTTAAGCAGAAAATCATTGTAGAATGCCAGAGTCTTCCCTCAAGTTCTCATGTTGAGGAGCTGCGTGCAGCTTTTGACCTTGAGGCGGAGAATGACTATGGTAAATATGAAGTTTTTCTTTATCCAAAATACAATCCATTGTCATTGTCAAGTCCAACAGGCAACAGTAGACCAAAACTAGATAAATGAAATAAATTCATTAAGCTCTTTAGTAATTTTAATAATAAAATACTAAGTAGAATTTTGTTAATCAATAAAAACCTCATTTTTGCTTTCTTGAATTGGAGTAGTAATCACAGGGCTGTTTTAGCTAAATGGCAGCTGCAGTAGCAAGAAGTAATAGTTTTTTCTAATGCTTTTGTTGATGTTCTTTGTCAAATATTGTCTCCTAGGCTGGGATAGTGATATGCCTGCTATCCTGTTGTTGTTGCATCTTCTGCCCCCTACATCAAGAGGCCAGAATGTTTTGGAAAAACTTTGAATGCACATGCTATTTATTTCCTCCTCCTTTCCTCATTCTCTTCCTATCTTCTCATCTTATTCCTCCCCTCTTGCTGCTAATCTAGCATGTTATGCTAAGTATATGCATGAATGTGTCATTCAAACTTCAGGAAGGAGCCAGCCTCACTACATTCCTGGATAAAGTGATGCAAGACAGCCTTTCCTCCTCTGCACCGGAGAGCAAAAGAAGAAAATCCAAAGGTTCTGCATTGTTGTGGACCAGAAAGCCATCCCATGCAAGGCTCAGACATCAGTGGCTGCTTTTGATGTGCTATTCAAAGCTCACTACGTCTTCAGTCTCTCCTATGATGAAGCGCTTTCCGCATTCTACACTTTTATCCAAACGACAGTGTACAAGATCGATGTTGGAAATGCAAAGGAAACCCAACGAATCAAGGAACTGAGAGCACAACTACTGCAAGGCCATTAAAAGGGAACCCAGTTCAGAAAGGTTGGAGCACAGTTAGAAAAATTGTCTGAGTATGTTCAAATGTTTGTTTGTAAAATGCACCACAAAAATTGTTCAGTCCTTTGTCAACATTTAAAATTTCAGCATGGATTATATCCAGCTAAAAACCTTCGTTTGAAATGTGGAGAGCAAGGATGTCCTTCATCTTTTGGTATGTACAATGGCTTCAGAAAGCACTTGAACACTGTTCATAATGATGAACCAGTCAATACTAACCAGGAAGTGGCCACACAAAGACATTTTGAGTTTTGAATTTTCTAGTGATCAGCCAACAACCTCTGCTGCATCCATGTTACTGGTTCCCCCTGTTATCACACAGAACGCAATTGAAAGAATGTGCGGTTCAATTGTTGCACACTTGCAAACCTCTGGTGTTTCTCAAAGCACTGTCCAAACAATAGTTTGTTCAATGGAGGAAGTTATTAGTGATGTTCAAGGTCAAGCACGAGAAGCAGTTCTCCAAACATTTTCTTCTGAAACCAAAGAGTCAGAAATTCATAAGAAAATAGAGCACAGTTTAAATCAATTAGGTAACCCTTTTTCAACATTTAACACAGAGAGGAAGAGGCAAAAATATTATGAAGAAAAATGGGAAATAGTTGAGAAAACCATCCTCTTTTCTCAAAACAGAGGCATGCGCTACAGATTTTGCTTTATTATGATGATTTTGAAATGGCTAACCCTTTAGGTTCTAAGAAGGGGATCCAAAAACTTGATTGTGTTTATTTTACACAAAAAAAATCTCCCACCTAAGGTGAACTCTGTACTCATGAATGTGCATCTGGCAGCTCTGTTCTATACACAAGATTTAAAAACATATGGTTTCGAGAGGACTTCCGGCCCGCGAACATGTGAGGACGCTTCCTTACTGAGCTCCTCACCTGAACTGCTAAACTTACCAACTCAACTTATCTCTCGCCAAAGTTATATGACAACCTAAAGCTCCTTTGTACAGCGCACACCAACGACACGTTCCCGGCTGCTTTGGACAGTGGGCAAAGAAAAATTAGCAGGAAAACTAAAGAAACTAGCGCGGGCTCGTTAGCTTCCTTTAGCTCCCTCGCTAACAAACAGGGCGTGCAGCCCGGGGAGTCGGCTATCCTCTGTGCTATCGAGAAACTGAAGGAAGAGCTATTTGCTAAGATTGAGGAAAAGGCAGAGAGTCAAAATGCCAGGATTGACCAGCTAAGACGAGGATAGACGTACTGACAGCACGCAATGAAGATCTCGAAGTCCGCTCACGACGCTGTAACCTACCATTCACCGGCATTAAAGAGGGACGCGAGAACGGTATGCGTCCTGTGAAGTTTATGGCCCATCTGCTGAAGGCGTCTCTGCGGTTGGAGGAGACCCCGGTGTTGGACCGGGCCCATCGGTCGCTACGGCGGGGACAGGAGGATGGGCTTCCTCCCAGGGCATGGATAATCAGATGCCATTACTTCCAAAGTCGCGAGAGTATACTGGGAAAGGCAAGAGCTCTGAAGCAAATTCTGACGGCTGAGGGGGATAAAATCTGCATCTTTCCAGATTACACACGAGCTGTGATGGAGCAGCGCAGGGCTTTTGGCGAGGTGAGAGGAATACTGCGGGGCTGCGAGGGGGTACAGGCAGGCCTGTGGTACCCCGCGGAGCTTCGGATAACCATGAACGGCACCCGATGAAGCTTCAAGGACCCCGTGGCAGCAAAGGAATTTGTATTGGCCAACATAGTAAAATAAATGCCACTAACGGCATAGCCGACCCGCTCATCTACTGTCAATTTAAAATGGTCCAACCGGCCGGTGAGACGGTAACTTTACTACCTGAATACCTTTCAGCTGTTGCTTTCCTTCCTCTTATGGATATAAAAACACTTAAACACAAAGGGCAGTCTAGTGTCACGGGGAGTGGGCTAATACACGGGATATGTGGAATAGCAGGGAACCTTTATTATTTCTGTTTCAGTGGCAATATTGCTATTCCTAGTTTTTCTTCTGGCACCCCATTATCTGAACATACTTAGGACCATTTTCATTTTTACAGCTGATACAGGTTTGGTGCATATTTCTGTTTGGTCAGTTACATTATGCTGCAGAGAGATACAAATGTTATATTACAGTTATATAGCAGTTTAGGATGAGGCTCAGACTCACTAGTAAGTTTTTTTTTTGTTTGTATGCTACATGCTACAACTTTGTGGGATGGTCAAGCAGCCTCTCAGTTGGGGAGGGGCATGCTAAGTAGGAGGAGAGACTGGCCTGGGTTTTTTGTTCTGTGTATAGGTGCATTAGTGTGTGGGCAATGTACATTATTTCTTACTAAATTTATAGGCAACTATACAATATTTCCAGTGGTGAAGTTAGACGTTGCAAGCTTAACTATGGTATGTAATGTCATGTCAGGTTTAGATAACCGACCGAAAACTATCTTTACGAGTTGGAATGTACGAGGCGCTAACCACCCGGTAAAGCGAAATAAGATCTTCCTGCACCTTAAGACTCTGAAGTCAGAGGTGGCATATTTACAAGAGACACACTTGAAGAATTGTGACCATGCCAAGCTAAAAAGGGGAGGATTTCAACACATTTTCCACTCAAGTTTTAATGCTAAAAGTCGAGGTACAGCTATACTTTTACATAGAAATATCAAATTCCTAAAATCTAAAGTAATATCAGATAAAAATGGACGATTTGTAATTGTGCAGGGGAAGTTATATAATGTACCAGTTATTTTGGCGAACATATATGCCCCAAACTGGGATAATGTCGAATTTTTTAAGGATTTCTTTGCCAGGCTACCGGAACTAAATGATCACCACATTATTCTAGGTGGCGACTTTAATTGTGTGCTGCATCCCACTCTAGATCGCTCGAGCCCTAAGAGCAGACCCTTGTCCAATTCGGCACAACATATTATTTCCTTCCTCCAAGCCTATGGAATGGCGGACCCCTGGTAATCCAAAAATCCTGATTCTAGACTATATACGTTTTTCTCACCGGTGCACCAATCCTACTCGAGAATTGACTTTTTCCTACTGGATAAGCAGCTAATACCTCTAGTGAGCTCCTGTAATTTCGGGGAAATTGTAATCTCGGACCATAGCGCAGTGGTTTTGTCACTAAGTTTTCCAGAGAATGTATATTCTAGGCGCATGTGGTGAATGAACCCCCTTTTGCTTTCAGATGAGGATTTTGAGTCATTCCTTTCCAATCAAATAGACTACTTCTTGGAGATAAATGACACACCCGATACTAGTAAAGATAACCTGTGGGAAGCCATGAAGGCATACCTTAGAGGACAAACAATTTCGTACACAGCGAGCATGAGCAGAAGGAGGACACAACGTTTGGACGAACTAACATCTCTTATTAGTGAAATAGATCGTAAGCATGCAGCTAAAACATCAGCTGACCTATATAAGGAAAGGGTGAGGTGGCAAACCGAATTTGACACTTTGTCTTCAAATAAGGCAGAGGAACTCCACTCAAAATCTAGATTTAAGTATTACGAATTTGGAGAGCGTGCACACAGGCTACTGTGCCATCAGCTAAGGCAGGCAGAAGTTGATGCCTATATTTCAGAGATTGAGACTGCAGAGGGTAACATAACTACTGGCCAACGGGAGATTAACGATGAGTTTAAAAAATTCTGTGAGAAATTGTATACATCAGAGGCTGCGGATAAAGGAAAAGTTAAGCAATTTTTGGATAATACCACGTTGCCAACCTTGGAAAGGGAGGATATGGAGGCCTCAGATATGGCTGTCTCAGTAGAGGAGATACAGAGAGCGATTAGTAAAATAAAAAGCGGGAAGGCACCAGGCCCCGATGGCTTCCCTATTGAATTTAAAAAAAAATACATAGCCAAGCTCTCCCCATTGCTGGGTGAAGTATTTGTTGAGGCATTACAACGAGGTTCTCTACCCCCAACAATGACAGAGGCAACAATTTCTCCTATCCTTAAGAAAGGGAAGGACCCTTTAAAATGTGAGAATTATAGACTGATTAGTCTGTTGGGGGTGGATTATAAGATTTTGACAAAATTGTTAGCAGCAAGATTGGACACAGTAATGCAAAAGGTAGTACACCCGGACCAGTCAGGTTTCATTTCTGGCAGACAGCTCTATGGCAACCTGCGTCGCCTGTATAACATTATTTACTATCCACATGCTACAATTATACCAGAGGTCTTGATAACTTTAGATGCGCAAAAAGCATTTGATAGAATTGAATATGGATATCTATTGGAGGTGTTGGAAAGGTTTGGATTTGGTGCCCCCTTCTGTTCATGGATAGGAGTGTTGTACATGTCCCCCCAGGCGGCAGTTCGTACCAATAACATGTTGTCCCAATATTTCCGTCTAAATAGGGGGACCAGACAGGGTTGTCCGCTCTCCCCTCTCTTGTTCGATCTCGCCATTGAACCCCTGGCAGGTGCAATAAGGGGTGCTGGACAGGTTTATGGCATCACGAGGGGAGGGCGGACACACAAATTGGCTCTGTATGCGGACGACCTTTTACTGTTTTTGTCCGATCCAGATGTCTCAATTCCAAGTGTAATGAGTATTATATCGGAGTTTGGGGAAATATCCGGTTATAAGATAAATCCTGCAAAAAGCCTGCTCTTTCCCATCAACGAACCGGCAAAATTGACGTCATTTGAGTCATACCCATTCGAAGTGAGCTGCAATAAATTTATATACCTCGGAGTAACAGTTACCAGAAAATACGGGGACCTCTTTAAATACAATTTCAAACCCGCCCTTGATAAAGCTAAATCGGACCTCCAACAATGGGGCTCCCTCCCCATCTCTTTGGCGGGGAGAATAAATTCAGTTAAAATGTCAATTATTCCTAGATTCCTATTTTTGTTCCAAACAATCCCTATTTTCATATCAAAATCGTTTTTTAAACTGTCCCCAGAGTAAAAAAGATTTTTTTGCAGCGTCACAAGGAGGACGAGGGATTTGGTCTCCCAAATGCCATCTTTTATTACTGGGCGACTAATATATATAAAATTGCTTATTGGTTTTCGGGGCCAGAGGATCAGAGCGGTCTGGAGTGGGTGAACATGGAGAGGAGCCTGAATAGTCCGACGAGCCTAGGGGCCTTAGTGTGCAGCCCACTGCCTATTAATTTGAAATGTACTGGAAACCCAGTTATCAGGGGCACACTCAAAATTTGGTCACAGTGTAGGTCCCACTGGGGGCTGAGGCAAGCCTTATCTGGCATGCCTCTTGCCAGCAACCCACCATTCACACCCTCATTGTTAGACACTGCATTCAAACAGTGGTCTAGGCAGGGCCTGAGCACAGTGACAGACATGTTCAAAGACAATATGTTTATGTCTTTTGCTGAGATAGCCACTAGGTTTAATATTCCTCAATCCCACTTCTTTCGGTATCTCCAAATTAGGAATTTTGTCAAAAAGAATTTCACAACATTCCCCTATCAACCTCTTGCCAGCTGGTTGGAAGATTGTATTGATGAAGGCCCTTCAGAGAAAAACTCAATATCCAATATCTATGATTTATTTCTGTCTGTGGCCTCGCCCTCTCTAGACCACCTCAAATTAAAATGGGAGGAGGATTTTTGTACAAGGTTTTCAGAAGACTGCTGGAGCTTGGCTGTGGCTGGGATTCACTCAGCCTCCATATGTGTTAGACACAACGTTATCCAATTTAAAATTCTGCACAGGCTTCACCTGTCTAGGAGCAGACTTGCTCAGCTTTTTCCTGCACTGGATCCAACCTGTCAACGGTGCAATCGGGACCAAGCAACTCTGTTTCACTCTTTTTGGGCCTGCCCAAGGTTGAGACCATTTTGGGACAAGATTTTCGAGACATTTTCATACATGTGCAATAAGGCCATAGTCCCAGAACCGCAGTTGGCAATATTTGGAGTGGCTCGAAGATATCTGGGCCTCCCTCTGTCCCAGACTCGCGCTCTGGCATTTTCATCTTTGCTAGCAATGCGCCTCATTCTGTTCAACTGGAAGTCTCACCTTCCCCCCCTGTACAGTCGCCGGGTCAGTGACGTCATGGCTCACTTGAAACTGGAAAAGCTTAGGTATACCTAAAAGGGATCGGTTAATCAATTCCACAAAGTATGGCAACCATTCCTGGACTATTATAACAATGTCTACACTTTACACAATGTCACTTGATAGCACTGTCTGTGATATTTTTTTTTGTTTTTTGTTTTTTTGCTCGCCAGTCTCCGGGGAGGGAGGGGTGGGTGTGGTGGGAGGATTGTTTGTGTTTCCTGTTTGTTCTAAAAAAACCAATAAAAATAATTGAATAATAATAAAAACATATGGTTTCGAAGAAATACTAAAGCCTCTAATTGACGATTTGAAAATTTTAGAAACAAAAGGAATCCAACTTCCATTTATTGATGAACCATTGTTTGGCTCTGTAATTCAAGTCACAGGAGATAATCTTGCTTTAAATGGCTTGCTTGGTTTTGTTGAATCTTTCAGTGCAGCACAGTGTTGTAGGTTCTGTCTGACAAATAAGGAAGAAATTCAATCTGTATTTACTGAGGATAACCCTGGACTAATTCTACGCTCCAAAGAGCTTCATATTGAACATTGCAATGCACTAAGTGAAGATCCTTCTCTACCTGCTGTTTATGGTGTTAAAAACCTTGTGTATTCAATACATTACAATATTTTCACAGCACTGACAATTTCGCTGTGGATATCATGCATGATTTGAGAGTATCGTGCAGTATGAGTTAAAGCTATTTTTTCAGTACCTGATCAAAAATGGATACATATCTTTGAACACATTGTCAGACAGGATATACAGTTTTAATTATGGTCATCTGGAACGTATAAACAAAACAAGTGGCTTAAAAATGGATGATAACAGCAAGCACTTGTCAGACAGGATATACAGTTTTAATTATGGTCATCTGGAACGTAAAAACAAAACAAGTGGCTTAAAAATGGATGATAACAGCAAGCACTTAGGTTTAAACGCCATTCAGTCATGGTGTATTCTCCGAAATACCCCACTTATCTTTGGTGATGTGGTCGAAAGAAACAACAATCACTGGAACTTAGTTCTCCTCTTGATACAAATTGTCAATATAGTATTTTCCCCTGTCCTTAATGATGGCATGATATGTCACCTAAAACATTTGATTTTTGACCACCATAACATGTTCAAAACATTGTTCCCTGATAAGAAATTGATTCCCAAACACCACTTAATGATTCATTATCCACGGTGTATCAAAAAAATTGGCCCTCTTATACATATGTGGTGTATGTGATTTGAAGCAAAACACAATTTTTTTTAAAAAGTCTGTTAAAAAATTTAAAAATCTTACAAAATCTCTTGTAAAGTAACACCAGCGTCAACTGGCATTTTACTACGAAAATTATTATTTTAAGCGGTTTCAGATTGGTCCTTTGACAATGAAAAGCATTGATTGCTTGGAAGGTGGACAATTACTCAGTCAAACATTACATTTGGATCCATGTTCAGATGTTTCAACTGCAAGTTGGGTCAGAAATTATGGCACGGAGTACCAGATTGATTTGTTTGTATGCACTGGAACATCCAGTGACCTACCTGTGTTCAACAAAATCTGTAATATAATATTACATGAACAGCGTGCTTTAATCTACTGTTGATACATTTTATTTCGATGAACACTTTCATGCATACTGTATACAGGAACAAAGTAATGGACATGCTTTGATTTTTGTTGACCAGTTAACTTACTTTAGACCATTTCAGAAGCAATACTCTAATGAGAGTGAAAGGACATATATTGTTCCATATTGTTACATTTTTTAATGTAATTTCGTTTTTTGTGGTGCAAAGCAGTGTTAAAGTACCAACACTCCAAAAAGAGTTAAATTAACACTCGTGGCGTGGACCCATATAGACACTTGAAAAGTGTTGAAATTAAATCTGACAGTGTTAATTTGGGTATGCTGATTTTGCTGTGTAGTGAAGCTATTTGAGCAGTCAACAGTTAGGCGTCTTCACGTGTGTTCCATTGTTCGGTTAGTCTTTGTGCGCATGATGAAATATATTCTTCAGGTGGTAAGATTTGTTTTGGTCCTAATTGATCTACACTGTCCACCGTTAAGAAACAGGGTATGATAGATAAGGGGCGCACCATATGTGTCGGAGCAAAGTGACACACTGACAGCGAACACAACATCACAAGAGTCAGACCACCTTAGCTTCTCTGACAACAGAAAGTTTGTAAATGTTGGTAAGAACGATCTACTGAACCTCAGTAGCTCCTAGGTCATCAAGGCTGTTCATCTGTGGCAATGTACACAAACTCATTCAAAACGGCGACCATTTACGGCAACAGATCCATTATGTTTGATATAATATTTGTAAAATAGAGATGCTTCATTTTGCTGTTTGTTTAACCTGTAACCTAGACTTAACTCTGAAGGTAAGAATTACCACTACTTGGTAAAATCATCCGGTAGATTCTACTGGCATAATTGTCTAGAGCACATCCATCTATTTATTTTTTTAATGATAAAATACACATTTTGTTTACATTTTGTCAAAGTGCCTCCTAAAAGTCTAATTAATAGCCTTTCTATTTCCAAGTGCCTGTCTTCCTGCTAGCGGATTAGCGTAGCACGTTGTCACAGAAACCTGACAAATGCATAGCTTTAAAGTCAAAACACATCTTTACCAACTTGAACAAGATTTCAACTCCCACACTGCAAATTTTTTAATGCAATTTCACAACTGAATACTTTTACTAATTCATAGATGATAAACAGCCAGTTTGTAGAAAGAGAGCTTTGCATTATGGGTGTAGTCTACATTGTTGTAATATGTTTGTAATGTGTATTTCAGTCAAGTGTGGTGGAACAAGCTAAAAATGCAGGAATAGGGGTTGATTAAAGTCGGTTCAAACTTAGGGGATAGCAAAAAAAAATTCAGTTTTTCTGCTTGAAGAGTAGAAAAACAAATGTGTGTTGGGCATGTGTGCGTACAACACCGCAGAACCAGCCTAAAATGCAGTTGGGCCTCTTTCTGTGCTATTTTCTTAAAATGCTGCACATACACACACGCACATACACACACGCACATGCACACACACACATACACACACGCACATACACATCAATACAAACACGCTCAGGCAAACACACACACATTTCTCTCTCCCTCTCTCTTTCACCCTCTCTCACACTCTCCTCTCCCTCTCTTTCTCCCTCTCACTCTTTCACTCACTCGATCTCTCTTACTTCCTCTCTATTTCACTCTCTCTCCACTTCTCGCTCTTTTGCCAAACCGAACTAATTACTCTGGATGAAATCCTGCTGTTGTCATGGTAATCGCCCCTGGGTGGGGGGTGTGTGGATTTTTATTGTATTTCATGTAACTTTCAAATGGCTGTGGTGTGTCTGAAACTACAGTGTATAGTGCAGTCTAGGGGCCGAGACACCCCCATACAATGACAGAGCAGTGGAGGAGGTGTCCAGGGGCCCAGACAGCCCCATACACTGAGGGACAGAGGACCAGACAGCCTCGTACACTGAGGGACAGAGGACCAGACAGCCTCGTACACTGAGGGACAGAGGACCAGACAGCCTCGTACACTGAGGGA